>JANHAO010021576.1:0-12462 GCA_026873985.1 Saraca asoca | reverse complement strand
TAATTTTATATTAAATAATTACATCACCAAACATAATATAGTATTATGTTATACAATACAATATCTTATGCAATGTCATACAAAATACTGTATAGTATTAAAATTTTATCAGGTCTTATACTATCAGGTCTTATCTTATCAGGCCTTATACTATCAGGCCTTATCTTATACAGCGTACCAAACAGGCCCTTAGTGATAAAAGTAGGGAAAATCAGACTAATTTTTGAAAAATAGAAGGTCTGTATGTAATTAGGTCTAATATCAAAGGAGATTGGAGTAATTTACTATTTATTTTTTTCAATTTGACAATCTTAACGTGCCTGGTCGAGCCTTTTCCGTTCAAAATTGTATTCGGAGGGAAGTGTCTGGTCCAGGTCCACAATTCACAGTCCACTAATGGTCTCAGGAAACAAAGCCCACAAAAGCGCCAACATTTTGGACTAGGAAATCAATTATCATAAACAACAAATTGTAGGAGTTCAGTTCTTCAGCTCATGTTTAAAATTTTGTCCTTTGGAGCAATGGATCTAATCGGTGACCATTAACTTAAAAAACCATATTATTAGCATGTGGGCTGGCTGGCCATCTTTCACGCTTGACTACATTTCCAACAATTTAAGATATATAGTTATAATTATAATATAGTATATTTCTTTTTTCTTGGCTACTAAATGAAATATAATATGTACCACTGAAATATTTCTCCATGTTTTTCCACTTTTTCTCCGTAGGTATCCAACAATTAATGCCATTCCCCGTGCAAAGGGGCTTCAAGCACTGTAACAAAATTGAAGGCCACGCCCTCTTCTTTTGTCACTGATCATATGTTTAAACATAATTAAATTACTAGTGTACAATGATATGATATAGTCAATGATTCTAACAGGATAAATAATCAAAAGGGATGAATTGATGTTTAAAAAATAATATTATAATTTTAAAAGCTTTCTTCTTTAACAAAAATAATTATAAATATATGAAAAATTAAGTAAATAACATATGAAGATAAATAATTAAAATGCATGAAAAGGAAAAGAGTAGAAAAAGATAATGATATCACTGATGTATAGAGATTCGATGGTCCAAAGGAAAAATCATCCCTTTGATCTAATTTTCTCTCTCAAGATCAAATCCAACTTTGAGGGTCATCTATTAGTACTTTTTTCTTTGAATATCTCTTACAATCTTTATCATTTGACTTTTCAATATATGAGTAATTCTACCTCTCAACTTAAGAATTACTAGTGTCACATTAAGACACAATTCTTAGCTACAATATTCTACAAGTGTATTACTCACACTCAACCCCTAACTAGTGAACCTTGATAACACTCAAGAATTAAGAGAATTTGTCTCAAAGAAACTACAATGTTTTTCAAACTCTCACAAGAGTGGATTTACAAGTAAAGCACAAAAAAGAATTAGAGAATATTAAAGAACTTAGAGTGAGAAGTCTTTTAGAGAGGGAAGAAGATTTGCTTGAATGATATGTATTGAAGTGAAGAACATCTTCATTTTTATAGATGAGCTTGATACCAAAGAGCACTTTCATCAACTTAGGCTCCAAGTCAAGTTGCTTGCTCTTTAAGTGTGTAGTCACTTTTGGTTAGAGGATTTGAATTGGAGCAACTTGCTCTTTTAGTTTGTTGTCATTTTTTGTTAGTGGTCTTGGAATTGCAATAACTTGCTTTTTAAGATTGGAAAGTGACCATTGATGAGTTATCATTATCAATGGTACATGGGCCAATTCATTTGCTTGTTCTTTTAGGGATTCTCCAAAAGTGTTGTCCTTTGCTAAGTCATCATGAGGTAACAATGGTACAATAGCCAGCTAATTTGCTTATTCTTTTAGAGTCTGTCTAGCTATGATAGTCTTTTGCTAAGTCAGTATAAGGTGGCATAGATCAAAGAATAACCTGCAAAGGTAGTTTTTTGTAAAACTGCAAAGATGCAGTGTGTCAGGTTGCAAAAAGCAACCTACATAAAAATAACTTTTTTTAAACTTCTCAAATAAACAAAACTTTTAGCGTCAATCTGAAAAGTTAGTACAACATGTATACAATGCAATTTACGCTAAATAAGTGAAATATCTCAATAAAAATAGTTTAGACAACATTACAAGCTTCTGACACATTCAAAGAGCAACCAGTCTTAGAGTGGTGCATATTGTTAGATATTGTAGAAGAACAATACTATAGTATGTTAAAGAGCAAGAAGCAATCTGCATACTGTTAGCTTTTTAGACTATCAAATAGGAAAATAAGTTTACATTAAGCTGGAACATGGTACAATATTTATACACATCAATTATTTCTAGTAAAATGAAACTTATCAAAGAAAATCAGTCTAAACATTATTGAATGTGTATACCAGTAAGCAAAAAGTAATCATAGTCATAAGCACAAATCGTAGAGAAAGATGATTATGCGTAGTCAATCATCTTTTTATCCAAAAAATATAGTTCCATAGGTCTCTCAAATTTGTGCAATCTTATAATAAGCCTTGCTAGAATGGTTTTATAAGGATAAGAGTAGTAAGTATATACCAGACTTAGCTATAAAAACAAATTGCATGCTTTATCACATTATATATCAAACAAGTTGCATAAAAGAATAATTAAGCTATTCTTTTTTAGCAAATGAGGTCAATTAGAAATCTTATCATCAAAACTAATTAGTTTATCAATTAAACACATGGGGTCCCATATTATCCCCTCTTTTTATGATGATTAACATATAAAACTAAAATTAGCAAAGAAGATAGAAATCAACTAAATAGCTAGCAGACACAGTAAAACTATTTTAAAGTAAGGATTAGAGTTGCTTACTTTTTTATGTTGTAGTCTTCCTTGTTTTCAAGCAAGCACTGCTTACTTTTTGCATTTCATATATTAGTTAAACATAAACAAATATTAATTATAGCATGCTTCCTTCATCATGCTCTTACACCAGCTCCCCCTTCATCATAAAAAATTGATAGGTTATTGCATATTTCTAACTAGTAATTAACAAAGAAAATGCAAGTGATTGCAAGTGATAAGGTGAGATGATGAAGATAATACCAGAACCATCATATCATATTAGGGAATTGGCAAATATAGGACAAATGCAACAGAACAAGATTCAATTGTTAAATGAGAAAAAAGAAAAAGGCTAATAGACCAATTTTAACATACCAAGCTAAAGTAGTATCAGACAATATAGACTAGAAAAATGTGCAAACATGTAAAATATACTAAAATGAAGAATCATTGCATTAAATGAGAATGAACGTACATGATCCTATGGTATAAATGCAATTGTTACAACTTGAAAAAGGTCATTTAATGCATAAGCCTTGCATATACCTAAACTAATACAAAGGATACTTACTATCTAGAATATGCTAAAAATGCTAAAACATAGTAAGCATTATAAAAACTAATGATATAGCTAACTTTATGAAGCTAAAACTACATGATATAGACATATGACTTAACTGAAAATGGCAAATTCAAGATCTTCCAGTTTTTCACAAGGTATCTTGAATGTGAGAACAAATAACCCTTGGTAGCTCATTGAGTCAGCCTTTTAATTTTGCATTTTCTTCCTTCATCTTTGGCAATTTTCTTGCATATACTTAACTTGAACTTCCAAAAAACTAATCATTGCTTCAGCCAGACTAAGTCCATTAGACTCAATAGGTTATGAGTTAACTTGCTTATTGGTTGCTTCACTATTATTTGGAGTAGGTAGATTGGTTACAAAATAGCTTTGATAGGGTTACTGGAGTTAATTGGGACAAAAAGCATATGGGTTACTTAAGGAAAGAGAGTGTCATTGGTGTTGAAAAATAGGTTAGCTATGTTAATCGTGATAGTAAGGCTTGGTGGATTGAGAAATACGAAGACCCTGAGTGGAGTTGTCACATTGTAAGTTTCTATGAAAGTTCCCCAGATGCATGGGTTGATAAGGATAAATGGGAGAAAGATGGGTGACTTCACTTGGTTTAGTCTTGACAATCATAGGTTGGTTATGTTGATGGTATTAGGGTTGTTCATTGTCTAATAGATTAACTTATTCTTTATAGAAGGTTTCAGTTTGTATAGATTGTAAATCCATATCAGTTGCCCCAAGAGGAGCATTTTCAATAGTTTTAAGTTGCTAAAAAAGGATTGTCTTAGATTTAGATTGCTTTTTTTGTAAAGAAGCAATAGATGACACATGTTCAGTTGGTTTGCTCAGATATAAACCTCTCTGGTGCACAATAAGAGCTAGAGAGGATTCATGATGGTCATTAGGTGAGATGCCATTATCACCAAAAGTGTCAATAGTATCCTCCCCTTCAAAATATTTAGTATCCTTAACTTGGATTTCTAGTTGGGGTTGCTATTTTTTATTTGGGTCAGAAATGCTCAGAGAAGTGATGAAAAAGGGTTTCTTTTCATCTTCATCAATCAGGATAAGCCCAATTACTATGTTGCTCTTTAGAGGAGTAGTAAACTGAGATAGTGAACTAGAGGCCATCAACCCTGTTGACCTTCTAGATGACTCTTCATGCCTTTAACATGCTTCTTCAAAAGCTTTTATTGTTGTTTATTCTCATCATCTTGGGCTGCCTCTTTTCCTTTGGCATTTTCTTAACCATTGAATCTAGTTTTCTTTAGGATAAGAGTTAAGCCTTCACAATAATAATGCCCTTACTCTTTGCTAAGGGGGTTTCATCATCATTTTCAAAAGATTCACTAGAGGTTTCTGAAGAGGAATCACTGACATGTTTCTTAGGAGAAGTTCCTATTTGTCTCTTCTTATTAGAACTTTATGGACTTTTTGGCATTTTGACTTTACTCCCTTGATAAGACAAGGTCAAAGTCTAGTTGACATTTATAGCATTTTCTTCTATGACCTTTCTACCAACTTCATGATATAAATCAAAACCAAAGTGTCTATAAATCCTAGTAATAATTATACCATAGGGAAATAAGGCCCCTTCTTTATGTAACTCATAGATCATTGTTTGATAATGAGATGTTACAAGTTGATCTTATATTCTTGTTCCATAGTCCAAAGCAGAAAAGCTTTAAAAACTACTTATATTACTTAGCCCACCCTTCTTAGGAAAAATGATTTGAGAAATGATGTAAAGAAATACCTTCCTATTTTTGGATAATATGTAACACTTTAGAGTAGTTTTTCTCTTTCTTCTAAAGATGAGAAGAATCCACTGAATAGAGTTATAGTCCTGTATACCAAGCCCCCATTTCTAGGTGTCACTTTTGGTACTCCAAGAATCTAATTTAGTAATGATAAGGTGACCTCAAGTTCTTTATCCTTTAGGTATATTTTCAATGTGGTATCATACCTCTGAACATCAAGATTAATAAAGAAAAGTTTTGTGTAGCTTTCAAATACAAAGTAATTTTTCTCCAACATTGGTTTCTATCTCAACTTCCTTAAGTTTTTGACACAAGGCAAGCCATTAGAGGCCAAGAAATCTAAGTCTACCCTTTTTAGGGTTGCATATTTTTTTGTGAGAAAAAAAGATTTACCAAGTTTTGGCCGGTGGACTTTTGTAAAAGAGGTTTAGGAATCTAATTAGAGTATTTTGGGATGCTATTGTAGAAGAAAAATGGTTCTTTTAGGAAGAGGATACGATTTTGACAATGACTCAGAGCATTGGTTCACAATTTTATAGAACAAAATTAAAAAAAAAGGCTTAAATGCGATTTTTGTCCTCCTAAATTATAAATTGCTCAAGTTTGGTTTCCCTAACTTAAAATAATTTGTTTTGATCCTCTTAAATAATTAATTGAATCAAGTTAGGTCCTTCTATTACTTTTTTGTCCATTAATTAATGGAAATGCTGACCTGAAAATAATAATTTCCATATATTCAAATAAGAAAATTGAAATCTTAAATTCTAATTCGTAAATGATTTTGTCCTGAAATCTATTTTGCTTAAGTCTACAATTTCTATAGAATAATGATACATACCTCTTCACCATCCATTGCTGCCTCCAAGAATCTTGTAATATTTGGCTGGACTAGGAGTTGGGACTATTGGTTCTAGGACCTGTTTGGTATTCATTGAGGTATGGTTGAACCCTTTAGATTTTATTTGTTTGTTAGCGTTAATTTGTAGTAGTTGACAAAATTAATTAAGGTTTTGAATTTTAGATTTGTAAATGACTATTACTCAACATTTTTCTTTATTTTTCCACAATGTTGCTTATTTTTTATGGAATCTTAATGTTTCATTGACAATGGTTCTTGTTTCATTTGTTGTTCTGTGCTTTTGCTTTATTTATGGGGTAGGGGTGTGGTGTGGTAAGTGCTATATGCATGTGTGCTAAAATCTTTTGCTTTATTTGTTAGGCAATGGTGTGGTATCGTTCTACGTTATATTACAAATTAATTAAATATTATACTTTGTTTTCACAATAGAGTAACAAAGAAAAATTATTTTGATGGTGTCATTCACCATTGGGGCATTTCGTTGAGAAGCCCACACTTTCATATTTAGGTGTTAAAGTAAAAAAAAAAATTGACCTTTATAAGTTTTCAATAATTAGGGTAGGATAAATTGTTAAGCTATTAAACTACACTTCTTTCATGTGTTTATAGTGAAAAGTAACAGGTCAAAGTTTGGTTGTTGGAAGAAAATCATTAGAAAAGGATGAGAATGTGCTTAAGTTGATTAAAGTTGTTAAGGGTCATGCATACATTGATATTTTTGTTAAGCATTTAATTGATGTTCTAGATGTTATAGAGGGAGAAACACTTGTAATTGATAATGTTCCACATGATGCCACTACAGGTGATGCATCTATTGAAGGGGAATAACTTAATGTAGATGAAGATGGAGGAGTTCATGTTAAAGGAAGTGGTGAATTTCTTAATGTTGGGGTTGAGTATAAGGCTAATTTTAATCTGAACAATGAAGAAAAGGATGAAGTGGAGGTATTAAGGATGACAATGAATTTGATGTAATTATTCATAAGAGTGACTATGATAAGAATTGGAAACGGGGTGATTTGGATAAGGATGAAATGATAAACACAGATGTAGAACGAGAAGGAACAAAAAATGCAGATTAAGAAGGAACTCGACATGCAAAAAAAGAAATAGCTGCAAACGACTATGAAAACCAAACTTCTATTGTAGATTGGGTAGAGGAGGATGGTGACTAGGATGAGTATATAAGTCTTGATGATTATGAAGATGAAAAAAATGTAGACTAGAATAAGAAGAGACCCAAATTTGAAAATTTCCAAGGTTTTGGATGCTAGGTGATGGAAAGCTAATACGATTTAAATTTATATTGGACTTTGTTACAAAAAAATGTGGAAAAAAATGTTGTGTGTAATTATGGTCTTTGCAAAAGCAAGCCTGCTTGGATTGATAAAGATGATTAGAAGAGGTTGGTGGTGAGATGTAGAGAAGGATGCCTATTTTATGTAAAAGTAAACCTTGACACACATAGGCAAATGTGATAAGTGAGGAAGATTATTGACATTCATTCATGTCCAAGGTAGTCCAAGAATCCACAAGCCAAAACCAAACTACTTGAAAGGAAGTTTGTTGATATGGTTTGAGAAGACCCTAATGTCAATTATAAGACAATTCAAGGGATGCAAAGAAAGAATAGGAAGTGCATTTATCAAGGTATCAAGCATACAGGGCTAATAGAAAGGCAGTTTAATTAGTTCAAGGAACCTTAAAAAATCAATGCAAAAAACTATGGAGTTATGGTAGGGATTTACTTAGGAGCAATAAAGATAGCTCTGTTGTTGTAAGTGTCAGTAAGCTAGCACCAACACTGCCTCTAAAATTTGAAAGGATTTATATGCTTTGAAGGATTTACAAGGGCTTTTGTTGAGTGTTGTAGGCCATAGATAGTTAATGGTTGCTTTCTAAAAAGTGTTCATGGAGAACAATTGTCAGCTGCTATAGGAAAAGATGAAAATCATTAGATGTTTTTTTTATAGCTTTTGCTATGGATAAGGTAGAGAACAAGGACTCATAGGAATGGTTTCTAGGAAGGTTGATTAATGGCATTAGGGCTATTTCAGAGCACTGATGGTGATTTTTCTTAGATTAGCAAAAGGTATATTCATACTTTTAAGTTTTGTTATAATTCCATAATCTTAGAGACATTCATACATTCATACTCTTCTAGAGAGTTTTATTCTAATTCTATACTTTAGGAAGTAATGTTGATGATATGTACTCATGCTGGTGTGCAATGAATTATGTAGTATGAATTTTAGTAGTTAGGAACTAAAACATAAACTTTTTGCAAGGTTACTGAAGGGTCCAGTTCAATGATTATCCCCTAGTAGCTTTAGACATGTTTTGTGATTGTCCATTCAATGAGTACACTAGGAAATTGCTAACTTAATGACTTTGTTTTATTGATTCTACTTAAATCTCTTTTTGATATAAATGTGTTCTCACTTAATTAATTGGATTAGGAAGTGTTTTTGATATGGTAAAAAAATAAATTTGGCTTCATCTTTTTAATTTGTGCAGAGGCTAGATCATGCAATTGTAGCATTGCATGAAAGGATTAAACATAGGTTTTGTGTGAAACACATGTATGCTAACTTCAATAAGAAGTTCTGGTCATGAGTTAAAGGACAACATGTGGATATCTGCAAGAACAATTAACTGGGCCAAAATTTGAAAATATAATGGAAGAGATTAAAAAGCTTAATGAATATGCTTGGAAGCACTTGATGGAATTTCAACCACAGAGATTGTCTAGATCTACCTACTCTATCCATACGAGGTGTCATTTACAAGCCAATAACATGTATAAAGCATTTAATAAAGCAATCTTAGAGTATAGGGAAAAGCCTATGATACATTTTGTTGAAGATATTAGATTATATCTAATTATATCTAATGGATAGGATTATTAAGAGCAAAAAGAGAGTGATAAGGTACAAGGGTTCATTTGTCCTTGGATTCAAGATATATTAGAATCCATTAAGGTTAAGAGCAATTTCTAGACAATAATATGCGTAGGAAATGAACAAGGTGCATTGTTTGAGGTAGAGATTATGTTAGCTTAGTTGGCAAAACATGCTTATATAAAATCTGACAATTGACAGGCATACCATGCTACCACTTAATGGCTGCAATGGCATGGTATAGCCATGAGCCAAAAGGTTATGCCCATAAATTCTACAAGTATAGTAAGTGCTAAATCTTTTTAATGTATGTTCCATGTTACATTGTAATGTTACTTATTAATTAATGTGTTTCCAGTAAGGAGATATACATAACATACTATATGCATATCATATAACCTAAAAATGGACTAAATTTATAGTGTAAGACTGACAAAGAGCCATTACAACCATCACAAATAAGAAAACATGCTGGTAGGCCTAAGAAGATGAGGAAGGAGGACCTAAATGAGAGGCCAAAAGACCCTAACAGGTTACTAAGGCACCATTCCACTTATAAATGTGCTTAATGCCATCAATTTGGCCACAATGTTCACAGTTGTAGAGGCAAGACCAAGGTAGATAGAGAAATCAAGTCAAAGGCAATAAATTTTTTTCAAGCATCACAATCATCCAAATCACAAGTTACCAAGCCAAAACATCAAAGGCTAAAGTTACAAAACCAATAACATCAAAGGCAAAAACCAATAAGCCAATAACTATTTTGGTTCCTTCCAAGACAACATCTAATGGACCAAATCTCAAAGCTCAATACAAGAAAAAAAAAATAGCTTTTAAGTCATATTTATCTACTTAGTTAAGGAACAAAACATTCCAATACAAAGGGAAAAAGTGTGTCACTAAAGAAACATTGCAAGCAATTTTAGAGGGTAGCAGATTAAGGTTTAAAGGAGTCATTTCTACCTAAGAATCATAAAGTTAGAATAAGAGGAACACATGATGAATGAGATAGTAAATTATATTAGGAATTTTGGGGAATATAAATACTACTAGGCATTTTAGGAATGACACAAATTTGTTATGGTATGTGTTTCAAACTATAATATTTTGATCCCAAAAAACAATCGGAAACTTATATAAATTTGCATTTTAGTTTATTTGATTAGGTTGTAGCTCTTTTTTTTTATTTCTTTGAACTTTCAAATTTGGTTTCCTTTAATTAAGGTTGTAATTCCAACTTTTTAGTTGATCCAAGTTGTAAGTCCTTTTTTTTTTTTTTTATTTCAGTCAAGTTGCAATTCATGTTTTTTATTGATTAAAATTGTAGGTTTATGTTTAATTTGAATCAACATCACTATAAAAAATTGCTCGATTTTCCTAGAAAAATCCATTGAAAATCATGAAAAATCCATTAGAAACAATGAGTTTTCGATGGAATATGGTCATTGGTAAAACCAAGGTAGGAAATTTTTTTCTAATGGATTTTTATGCAATGGTTTTTTGATAAATTTTTTTTCTCTTTTTATTCTACAAAAAGCCATCATAAATTGACTAATGAATTTGTCAAAAATCCATCAAAAAATTCATCCAAAAAGTGTTGTAACTTGGTCAAAAAGGTCTTGAAAAATATAACGCACATGAATAGGTATAAATATATAAAATTTATAAAATAATTCATCAATTGTATTATTCAAATTAATATATGAAATATATTATTTAAATAAAAGAATAAAAATATAACTACAATCTAAGATTGTTGGAGAAGAACTAATCTTCAGTCTTTGAATCCCAGGTAGTTCTTACTACTATGATTGTCCAGGACCTCTGGCTAATGGTGGCTAAACTGCCAGTTGGGATAGTTGTGATGGTAGTGGTGGCAGTAGTAGTGGCAAATACATATATGAGGTAGGGGCTGGTAATATATAGGGGCTGGTCTAGTGTAGCATGTGACACACTTTGGGTGTGAACTATAGCGATCGTTATAGCCATCCCCCCTGTGGCCTCGAACCCCAACCCATAGACTTATTCCTTCTTGGTCTTGTCGATGGTATCCACCTATGGATCATGATTAAATGGCCCTGTCACATCACCGGCTATGTCCCAAAAGCCTTCACCTTTTTAGGCTAAGTCTGCACCAAGTCCTTTTTTTTGTTGAAATTCTCCTACAAATTAAAGCAATTAAGTATTTGGTATCATAAATGAAATATTTTTACTATCAAATATACAATACATTAATAAAAAAAAATACAAGTTAAGAGAAGCTGATTATATAAGAATGTGCAGCTTGAGGTGAGACCCACGACCGTCCTTCTTGCTATGGGTGCGATAGAATAAGTTGTCCACAAGAGGTTGGACCCCAATCTTACATATTTACATAACATTAAAATTTTCATGGAGATAAATAATATTAACTAAAAAAGGCATAAATAATATTAAGTTAAAATAACGTCACCATAAGCAATCAATATTCTGATATGGGGATGGATTTACGATATGTACAGAGGAGAACCCTATCCAGCTACATTCGAGGCTCTATTTCTCTCATTTTACTTGGACTTGGACTTGAATTTAGAGTCCTCTCAATACATAGACTTGAATTTAGAGTTCTCTCAATACTTGAGAAAGCCTTCCTACTTCTCACCCTCAATCTAACCAGGTTAAGTAGGCCTTTTCTTCTGCACCTCATTCATCATATCTTTCATTTTGTTAGAACTTTTATAGTTAAAATTTTTTCACATGTCTTTCTCATAAGAAGGGTTCCACTTCCAATGCTTCTGCAATTAAAAAAAAATAAGAAAAACACTAAATAGTTAGCTCATAGTTTGAAAAAATTAATTTAAATTATAAATAAAATATTGAAACTTTACCTCAAACTTCGCATATAACATCTTGCGATTGGGCTTCGAAATACTCTTTCTCATAGGTCACACATTTTCATACTTGCTTATAATAATGTAGTGTATGGTGTCCATTGACTTATGCATTAGGAAAAACCTGATTAACCAATAAAAATAAATAATGTCAAGAAATTAAAAATAAATTAGAAATGTCAAAAATGAAGTTCATAACTAACCAATAAAAATAAATGTAATTAAGAAATTAAAAAATAGATTAGAAATATAAAAAATAAAGTTTATAATCAGGAATATGTACCCTGTCCTATACAACATGATGGTCTCTCCAAGACCAAGTATTGGTATCCCGGGGAGTGAAGACTGTTCAGAGGTAGATGTCACTCCCAAAGATAGAGACACCACTGACAAACTGCCGAGGCCAGTTAAATTACTATATTTATAAGTCGGATTATCCTATGCTTCTTACAGTATAAGGCAGCCCGGGTCGAGCCCTTGGACCTTCTAATATTAACAATCAAATTAAGAGATGAATAAGGGGGGTTGGTTTACAGAAGCTTAAATGACAGGAAAGTAAATAGATAGAAACTGTTATAGAATGGCAGGAAATAACTAGTCCAAAAGAGTCACTAAACTTGAGATTAATCAATCATTGATCACTAAGTATTCATTCAGTTATTGATCATATTCTTGGCCTTAAATCATACAAGAAGCCTT
>JANHAO010021575.1:0-12469 GCA_026873985.1 Saraca asoca | reverse complement strand
TAACATCAAAATATTCATTATAACATCAAAATATTGAAAAGGCTAAAGCAATAAAACAACAACAATAGAAATCAAAAGAGATGACTTCTCAACTCTATGGAGTCCTGTCAAGATGGCAGCCAGAATGGCCTCATTCGAAGGCTTCTCAACATTGTTGACTTCACGCCTAAAGCGAGCAATGTAATCTTTCAGTGCTTCCTTCTTGGCCTGGAAGATCGTAGTGAGGTGGCATGAAGGCGCGAGTTGCTTCCACACGCTCAATATTGATCAACAAACTTTTCTTGGCACTCTTCTCAACTGTTGATGCTACAAGCTAGGAGATTCCTAAACCACATTCAAGGGACTTCACCCAAAGTAGCGAGGAAGACACGACACTTGATCAAGGGGTTACAGGCTTGTAGATCCATCTAGATGTTGAACAAGTCCAAATGGTTATGCGGGTCGCTGTCTCCGTCATACAGTAAAATGGCTGGAACTTTGAGCCTGCATGGGAGGGATTCCTCCATGATCTCTCTAGAGAAAGGGGTTTGCTCCCTAAAGCGACCTTGATCGTTTTGACTCTGAGGATACTCTTCCAGATGCTTGATTCGCTGAAGGAGGTCTTCTACCAAAACATCCAAGCCCCTTAGTCTTTGGCTAGAGACTTGGTGGTTTGCTTCACTATTCTAGCCATGTGGATGGCGATGCGAAGTCTACCCCTGGTTGGCTTCACCGGAACGTTCAACCTCTGGTACGGGGATTTCAGCCCGCCCTTGTATATTCTGGGCTTGTTCTTGCACTAGCATCGTGACTATTTTAGCCAGCTCTCCCATCATGTGCTCAAGTTTTTCCTGGCGCTGAAGCCAAGCTTGCATTCCATCAGCACCATTAGCGGTGGTGGCTGGTTGTACTAAGCTGGCTGGAGGGACATTGGCGGCTGCTCTGATGACAGGAGCAGTAGACGAGTCCGTTGTCGAGACATGGCCATCCGGAGGATGGAGTTGCGCATTTAAGGCTCTAGTAGCTCTTCCCTTGGCCATTACAGCAAGAGATGAACCAGAATAGGTGAGATCCCCACAGACGGTGCCAAAATGTTGATTGTGAAATTTAGTTCGTACGAAGAGCCCAAACTTCAGCCAACGGGGAGGGATTCTTATGGGATCTCTGACCTTTATCTGGTTTAAACACAGCAAAATAGTAAAATAAACAAAAAAGAAGGGAAGAGTGGAGAAGGAGACACAGGGTTAACATGGTTTGGCCAAATCCGGATATCATCAGACCCTACATCCACAGTAGCGTGATATTATAATGGTGCTTTTACAAAGTTACAACACTCAGATTCTCTCTTTCAATTTCGGCAGAGATTCTGCTGGTTTTTTTCGGATCTCTCCCTCCGGTCCCTCTATAAAAGGCTCCTTCCTCATATTTATAGAGAAGTGGAGATTACAATAGTAATTACATATGCAGTAAACCTATTATATCAGCATTTAATGTACAAGATAAAATATATAGACTAAATCTCCTTTTTCAACTACTGCATATTGTCTTCTACAAGTAGGCCCCATTCGACCGTTGGATATGGGTATGACTTGGTCTTTTGTCTGGCGAGCTCCACGTCGCTACTCGCACTCTGTTGGTCGGATCACACAGTCAGGGTTATGCACATCAACAAGAAGGAGATGTCAAACCCGCTCTATCGGGCTCAAGTTCGAGCCAAGGCATCGCGCTCGCAACGTTGATCGAAGGCATAGCGATCTGAACAATTCTTCTGACCGATCCTTTTGTCGCTCTTAGGCTTCTCGCACGTCCTCCAAGACGAATCGATTTTCACATATAACATCTATTATTGTATCATATGTTTAAAAAGTAATATTGTATAATCATAAAAAAATTATATAATTTTAAATCTTTAGTTTTCAACACTAATTATAAGAAAAAATCTCTAATTTTATGTAACCATAATCATAAATAGGGTATTAATTTACCATAAACAAAATCTTCGATTTATTTAAAATTCAAAATATCTGATTGTACTACCATCATATTGATGATAATGCAAAACTAATTTTAACTTTCTAAGTAAGAAATTGGAGCCTTTTATAAATTTAAATTTTCTATTGCTAACGAAGATCTTTTCATTTTCTACTACTAATTTTATTTTTTTAATTTTCTAACATTAGAAAATATATTTTTATTTAAAATACAAACTAAATAAAGAGCTTTTCAATTTCTAGTGCGAATATTAATTAGTTTTGTTGTTTGGCCAAGAAAATTCAAAATTATTTTTTTTAATTAAAAAATAAGCTCTTTTTGTTCCATGCGAAAGCAAACAGGCGTACATAGTTGAAGAGAACCAGTTAGTATATGAATTGAACGGAGACTTTCATATACTATTTAACTTGATTTTATTGAAGGGTTGTTAACAAACAATTTGATGCTGTTTCAGAAATGATAACCCTATGGCGTTATCAGTGGGTACCAGTTGTTAATAAACAACTTACCCTCGGGACATAACCAAGTGTCGACATTTGACAAATATTTCTTCGGTCTTATCCTGCCTAACAGAGTAATCGGGAAACCCAATTCTCAAGAAGTCTCCGTCACAAAAATTGAAATTGGAAACAATCCTATATCTTCGTTCTTTCAACCAAGCAATGGATAAGAATGTTCATTTTGCACTACCAGTTGTAGTAGTTAGTTTACACAAGCATCATCAACTGGCAGTAATCATAGCCAGAAATAGTGACGAGAGACAGCATCATTTTTAGTATTAACAGTTATACCGATTACATCTATACTAAGTTTCAGCAAAGATACAGTTTCCAATTCAATAATGATACAGAGGTCATGTCTTTTACCAAATTCAAAAGAGCAACAGTTCCATCTGCATAAAAGGACCATGAAGATTACAGCCATATAAATATTATCAAAAATCAACAAACATAAATATTGTGTGCGGGATAAATTTGTTGTACTACAGAAGAAGGTAAAGACTTACAATAAGGACAAAAGTAAAACCCAGGAGGTGAAAGCAAGTCAAAATGTTTAAGTATGCAGGTAGTTGGCAGCCATCATTAGCTCCAGGGTTAATTCCGGTTCGATAGGAAACTCAGTCTCCTTACCACTAGCATGAGCAGCATATTCATGTCAATGCAAGAAGAAACAAAGAGCTACATAAATGAGAGGTCTCTTAGCTTAATTACTAAGAAAACAATGCTTCCAATGCATAAAACGAAAATAAAATTATAGGTCCAAGTCCAATAAATAAGAAGCATTAATTAAGTAATAGTTCAACAATCTATAAAAAAGTAACAGCCCAATAATGTGAAAGAATAATGTTCATAAAATGTTTCTTTCCTAATTTTCATATTCAGAACAAGGCAAGGGAGTCCAGATTGTTGCCCAGCCTCAGTTTTAGCTTCTTTCCTCAACTATAATTATAAATACTCTCTTCAACAAAGAACCTTTTTAACATGATGGCCAATGGCCTCATACTTAAACGCTGTGCAAGCTTCACGCCCAAACTATAGATGTCTAAAAATAAAACATCAATGAAGAAATAGACCCTAAAGCATCTCTATCCATTTATTATCATTGAGAATCAACACCTAGACTGATTTCTTTTGCCTTTTCGTCCTTTGCTTCATGATATGCCAACAACATGTCTGTTATACGTGAGAAGACATCAGGAACACATTCAAGGACCTGTAGGCAAAGATATCTTGAGGATGAGATATGGACACACAAAAAGCAAAGGAACAAACAATGTGATTGCATATCAACCCAGTACCTAGTCTTCTAACTCCAAACAAAAATTAAAGCACCAAAGACCGCTTTCTAGGAACACATTTTCAGCAAGCTAGTATCCTCCTTTTCTCCAAAGTCCAAGCAGACCCCCCTTTTACACCCGCATAGCATATACTAAATGGAAGGTACATTTTTATTTTTTCATACGATAACAACTAGCGACACGGTTGTTGAACATACTGGAGACTAAACACCAAATTACAGTTTATCTGAATCTTGGTTGAGAAGGTTGTTTCTACTTCAACAATGATTCACATTTACAAATGATCAAGCATGGATGTATTCAAAGCACATTGTTTGTTTTCAATTCTTGGATGGTAATAAATCAAACAAACACAAGGATAACTCCCACCACCATTGAAATGGATAACCAGTTGGCCAACCTTCCTACTAAACTTCAACTGGTTAGGCTTCAGCAATAAATAACTATATAAATCCTCCTAAAATTTTTCAGTTGACAATGTTTCAGTAGTGAGGTACTAAAAGAGTTCGAGCAGTAAGATTAAAGAAAAACGAGAAAGAAGAAAATAGAGCAGTTAACGAAAGCAATCAGACTTTATGATGATAAACAAGGTTCATTTAACATCATATCTATTTTAACATTATATGTAAGTACCGATTAATTTTGATCGAAAAGCCCCTATAAAGCAATATGGTCAGCGTCAACCCCAAAACTGAGGATAAAATTCAATACCTAGCAAATTGAAGATGCCAATAAAAATACTGGCATATCTTCTCGAGAATGGTGGTGCTTATCTCGGGGAAAGTCACTTCCCCATGTTGCCTTTCGGCAAAACTCCCTGCCAAAGAAAACTCTCTATCAGACAACTACTTAAAATTCATTCTTAGGAATCATAACAAATAAAATTTTATCAATCTATCATATAATGGTTCTTCTTTCACCATCGCGATTAAAACTGAAACCCTAATTCCATTGACATGAAACCAAAAACGGAAAACAAAAGAAAAGAAATTGATGAAATAGAGATCGCCAAAAGAGGCATACCTGGAGAAGTAAGCATGTTATGTATGGTTTGAGAAACCATTGCAGCTTCTTTATCGACCACAAATTCGAATCCTTCAGCACTGATTAGCTTCACAGTGTCTTCCTTCCCCATCTCAGCCTACCGGATTCTCCTTCAAAAGTCGATGCAAGTACTACTCGAGCCGAAGTTATTTAAGAAGGGAATTTGTCATTTTAGCAGGCCGAACCAGATACATCACTGGGCTTTTGCCCGGAGCATACCCACCAACTCACCGATTCGGTGGGCCCAATGCTCTTCATTTCGGATAGTAATAGGAGTCTCCTTCACAAAATGGGCCTAGCTATTATACCTAGAATCAATATGATCCATACGTGACATACCATCTATGAAACTGAGTTGAACAAAAAGGGAAAAAGATGACTTGAGCAAAAAGAGTAGACTTATTTCATCTTAATGATCAAGTTAAATCTAAAAATATTCTATGGCATTGTGAAGACAAGACAACGAAACATTTGGAAAAAAAAAAATCATTTGAAAGTGATATAGTATATATAAAGAAAAAAATAAAATGTATTAGTTTTATTGATAACCGAAGGGAAGAGAATATTGTAGTTGCATTTAGTTGGGACGTTTGGCTGTGATTGGGTAGTGAAAAAGCGGGGAAGACACTAACATGCTAATATCAATCTGAATATGAATACGGCTGCAGTGCCGGTCACACCCTGCCAGCCTGCTACAGTCAGCGCCCATCTGTGTTCTGACAAAAAGCATTTTGTCCCATTCTCCAACACGACACCGTTCTCCATAATTATTAATTTTATGATTATGTACCTTAATTATTTATTCGCCTGCTGTTTCCATCACTCTCCTTCAATTCTTATTTTCATCAATCCACCATCATCAGTATTTCCGTTTTCTTTGATTGGCCACTCCCGCTCATCTTCATATCTGAAAATCAAATCCTTCTGGCTCCTTCAGTATCTATATTATATTCCTACTCTCAATTTTCCAACCCTAGCTTAACCAGCACTTAAAATCATTGGTTGCATCTTCTTCTACACCAACTTCGTTGCTATCTCTTCTCGATCAAACTGCCTTAGGGTTAGTTCTTTTTCTTTAATTAACTGCTTCAGGTCACAGGTCTATCATTTCTAATGCATATGTGCATCTGAGTTTTGTGCTCATTTGGTTTAACTCCTATTTCGATGTGGGTTTTGGATCTGAATGTTTATTTGGGTTTGGATCTGGTATGTAGGTTTGAGAGATCCGAGAGGAGAAGGCTATGGCGAATAGAGTAGACCACGAGTATGACTATCTGTTCAAGATAGTTTTGATCGGCGACTCTGGTGTCGGCAAATCCAACATTCTTTCCAGGTTTACCAGGAATGAATTTTGCTTGGAGTCCAAATCTACTATTGGGGTTGAGTTTGCCACCAGAACTCTTCAGGTCCTTTCTCTTTATTTGCGCCGTATATTTTTTTTTAATTGGCTCAATTTACTGCCACCGTCTTTGATTGATCTAGCCTTTTTATTATTTTTGCTTAATTGTAAGATTGAATCCCTGACAATTATTGGATCAATAATAATGAACAGAAGGTGTTTAAATAGGCGATCAAGATGTCTCTTTTACTAATACAATTGCGTATGTATTAATTTTTGACCATATAATGTGCATAAACGGAGACAGACTCATGGAAACCAATTGAATCATGTGTCTTCTTAATTGATATTAATCAGATTAATATACTAAAGGTAAATTTATAATACGGATGAGCAAATAGAAGTCCATCTCTAGGCGTTACTTTTTGCACATCGTCTGAATGGAAGTTTCCATCTGCTGCCTTTTATTTTAATGAAAAAAGACTACAGAGGACAACTTTCAGATTGATACAGAGAACGGTTCTTATGCCAAAGTACATGAAAACAAGTGGTTGAACAAAACAGATACCACTGTGAAACAGTAGGACATAAGTTATAAGCCAGAGCATAGATTAGATTACTGAGTTCTTATTTTTCACAGTGGTTATTATGGTACAAGGGATGATTTGTACATGAATTGTTGAGTTTAGGTGTTGGATGATCTGCTGATGACCTCATCTTTAAGGAAGCATGATAAGTGTAAGCATTTTGAATAGTTGAAGGAGTTCTTTTTGCTTTAGAAATGTCGATCTAGGATAATAGAAAGAGACACCTGAAACATGTGGTCCAAGCAGCAAACCATCTGTTAATTCATAATGTCTTACACCTTGCTTAAGAGATTTCTATGATTATATACATGTGAAATACATCAATCCTAAATTTTCTGTTCAGTGCTAACCATGATTCTACGGCAGCAATTGTGTGTCAATTGTTTGTTATACTGAAATTATATAAATCTACAAGATACTAAAATATTTTATGAACTGTGTTTATGTTATTGATGCTAAATCCTTAGCTTCCCCATTTTGTTTTTCCTTCTGCAACAGGTAGAGGGAAAGACTGTTAAGGCACAAATCTGGGACACGGCAGGGCAAGAACGGTACCGAGCCATCACCAGTGCTTATTATAGAGGGGCTGTTGGTGCTCTCCTGGTGTATGACATAACTAAGAGACAAACTTTTGACAATGTGCAAAGGTGGCTTCGTGAATTGAGGGATCATGCAGATTCTAATATTGTTATCATGATGGCTGGAAACAAATCTGATTTAAACCACCTTAGATCTGTGTCCGAGGATGATGGTAAAGCATTAGCAGAGAGGGAAGGTCTCTCATTTCTTGAGACCTCTGCACTGGAGGCAACCAATATTGAGAAGGCATTCCAAACAATATTGACAGAGATTTATCATATTGTAAGCAAAAAGGCACTGGCAGCACAGGAAGCAGCTGCTGGATCCACACTCCCTGGCCAAGGAACCACGATCAATGTTGCTGACGCATCAGGGAATACAAAGAGAGGGTGCTGCTCCACCTGATTTGGCATTCAAAGGAGGAAGAGCTGCTATCAGATAGTTTGTTTCTCACTTCTATTTTTACCCTTTCCTTTTTCTTTTTTTTTTTTTTTTACCTTCTTTGTGGGTGAGAGAAAAGATGTAGAGTACATTTACTTCAAGTTGCAATGAGGAAGGTTGTGAAATTTTTAAAAACAATAGTCCTGCTAGTTTCTTTGGATAATCTCTTCCATGTTATGCTAGTTTCTTATGAATATTCTGTACAAGGGTAACCGACTGATATTGATAATACAGTGTGGTCAATGGAAATCTAAGATATCAAAGAGAGGATGCAAGTTGCTTTTGAGTTTAGTTTTGTTATTTGGTTGTTACAAATAACTTTTAAACCTCTGACAGAACATCTTCGCTGTGACTTCCCCTCAGGCCGTGGTGTAACCTTGAAAGCAAGTATATGCATAATAATTGCTCCTCAACATCCTGAGGTTTTATCTCGGTGAAACAATATATGCTGACAGTTGAGACTGTATCAAGTAATTGCTTGTCAATCAAGCAGCAAAGAGCTACAGTTGCTAAATTGACGAGTTAGCTTTTCAGGTGCTTCAATATCATATATCTAATTTTGTTTCAAGTCATGAGTGATTAACAAGAACCGTGACAGCACACATATTGCCATGCGTTTATGAATAACCCAATAAAAAAATAAGGCAAAAAGGTCGCAAGATCACTCAATTTGTATGGTTACATGGTGTATGCGGAATGCATGCTCGCAGTAATGCCTAATCCTGTCAAGTAAATCACTGGAACTAATGCCAGGCTCCGCTACAACATGGCAAGACAGAATAACTTTCCCCACTGTTATTGCCCAGATGTGCAAGTCATGGATATCCTGCACTCCCTTGATGCACTTGAGGCCATTTTCCAGCTTCATGACATCGATCTCGCTTGGCGTTCTCTCCATCAATATGCCATAAATATTCCTAAGCATTGGCAAAGTAGTACTCAGAGATATAACAGCGAATATGAGAGTGCACATTAGGTCAACCATTAACCAATCTGGTTTAACCCATATTATGGCTCCAGCAATCATCACCCCAGCGGATTGAATCAGATCAGCCATGACATGAAGATAGGCCCCTTGGAGATTTATGTTCAATACATTAATATTTCGATGACTATTTGACACTAGACTAAGCTTCTCTTCGACATTTATTTTAGGTAGTTCCTCCTCCCCATGATCATGATCATGATCTGAATGTCCACAGCCATGATGATGATGACTGTGATCATGACCAATCCATATAACCATGATAAGGTTAAGTACAAATCCAAATGTTGCAATTGCAAACATGAGCAATCCATTCACCCTGGTGATTCGGTGAAGAAGTCTGCCCACTGCTTCAAATATTACGAACCCAGATATTAGCCAAATTAACTGCACAGACAAAAGAGCACCTAAGACCTCAAGACGATTGTATCCAAAAGATTGACGAGATGTTGCTTCCCAACCTGAAGCCCATACTGCAAAGAGAGAGATAGCAAATCCAGCAATATCAAAGAGCAAATGTGCGGCATCGCTAATGACAGCTAGGCTGTTGGCTTTCCAGCCACCAACAACTTCTACAATCATAACCAACGCATAGAAAATTATAAGTCCAGAAAGTTTCTTTGCTGAGTTTGATGATTCTTTTGGTGCATGCACACTATGCTCTTGTTTGGAAAAAGGACAAACAGAGGTGCAAGACGACAATTCTGTGGCCATGGTAAGAACATCAAGTCTTTCAGAGGCAATTGGTATCTCAATTTTCTTGCATGGACCTTGCTTCCGAAACTGTTTCTTTTTCATGTCCCATGGGCTTCAACAAACTGATGATTTAAACTGTAAAACAACGGAACAGACAAAGTCAATTTAGATAAGTCAGGAGAAAGCGTTTTGAGGGGCTGCCAACAACAACACTACATCCAAAACATAATTCCAGATATTAGACTAAAAAAATACGAAAAACTAATGGGGGAGGGTGGAAAAAGTAATGGTTGAGAAATTTGACAAATTCAAATTGAAGAGAGGAGTGTGTAATTAACATAGAATAAGAAGAAGAGACATTAATATACGGTGGATGGATTACCAACTTAGTTTGACAACTTCAACTTGAATGAAGACGCACCTAATCAAAAATAAAATAAGATCATTGGAAGCCAAAATCCAAGAAACAGGCAAAGGCACTAGAAGATCAAGTTTCAGCAACCTTGCACCCCAGCGAAACTTGAAAAAGACTATACAGACCAAAAAGACACTAAAATCAGATTATTTTTTCTTCTTTTTTTTTTTTTTTTTTTAAGTGAGAAATCAGTATTCCGAACCAGCAAATGTGAAAACGATAAGGTGTTAAGTGTGAATTGTAAATACAGCAGGAAGTCGGGAAGATCATCAGCAATGGCTTTGTCTTTGTCCAATGAATATTAAACAAACAATTAGGAGATCAATAATAATGATACAAAGTTGGGGGAAAAAATACCAATATGTTAATTGTGCAAATAAGCTAAAGCCGTGAATGAAGAAGGTACCTGGGTTCAGAGAAAAGATTCAAGTGGAACCGAAGTTGGGATTTTTAGCAGATATCATGGCTTGGCAAGGAGGGATTAGGATTCAAATTTCAAACCAATGGGAAATTCCTTAAACGGTATCTCCACAAATCGCAGATTAAATATGAGCCGGATCTTTTTCGCTTGCCCAGAGATTTAATTAAGGAAAAGGAAAGAAACTAAAAGACGATACAGAGGATTCACAAGGTACGTCGATCCGAAAACTACTTTCCCATTGCCTAGGGCCCCATAACAAACAACCTCTAGATTTCCGTTGGACTTACAAGGTGAAGGCAAAAAATGCGTTGATAATGGATTTTTTTGGTACAAAGTTGTTGGTAATAATTTAATAAAATAATGCAGAATAAAGATATATTTCCTTGCGCAGAGAATAGTAAAGATACTATTTCCGTTGTTTTCTGGGCTGAGATCCGAATTCCCTTGTCCGAACACGAGTCTCTTTCTTCGCCCAACCGCGAAGCGAGCATTCTTCGCACCTAGGACCAGTGTCAATAAAAGAATTTGCAATTTTTCTAAAACAAAATGCAACTTTTATTCTAACTTTGGTAGAAGATATTCTAATTTTAATAAGTCCGTTGATAAATTTTGTAATAATACAAGTTTTAGACTTAAAAAAAATTAATAATTTTACGAGAACATTACAACTGCTTTAACAGTTTTTAAATACGTATGAAAAAATTAAATATGTATGCATAATTTTAAAAAATGTATGATTTCTTTTTGTAACTAAAGTCCTAGCAAGCCATTAAATTAAACATAGAGTATTTTAATATCGTTTGGTTAAATGGAATGTGGTGAAATAAAATAGAAATAAAAATAGAATTAGGAATAAAAATAAAATAATCATTTTATAATTATATTTAGTATAATTATGAATAAAACAGATATTCTATTCCATATTTATGTTTATTATAATAAAATATTATAAAAATAGAATTGAAAAAAATAATCAATTACAATAATATACATATAACAAAAATAATAAAATATTTACCTAAAAGAATAAAGAAGGACTTCAATTCATTAAATTATATGTGTGTATATATACATATATATCATGTATAAATTAAATGAATGATATTACAGTGCCAACAAAAGATTAATTATAACATATAAGTTAAATAATTAGATTATATTCTCTATATATTTATTATACTAATTGTCAAAAGTCTCCAATATTTGTTATCAGTATAGTATTGATTTGTTCTTCAAGTATGTTAGTTTTCTTTTCATTTTTTTAAATTTTTTTATATATCAATAAATTATAATTCATTAATTTTATTTTATATTAAATAATTTTATATAATAAATAATATTTATTTTATATATAAAAAAATTTATTTTAAATTTTTGTAATATCTTTAAAAAAAATGTTATTGAGGGACCGATATAAAAAATCTTAAATTTCGTTAGGATGGGATTGTAATTTCTTATTTTCAGAAGGACATTATTGAAATCGATGGAAGGTCGATGGGGTTAAAACATAAATTACCCCATTTCTTTTACTATTTAAATTCTCCAGAAACTTTTCTTTCTTTCACGCGACTGGCTTCCTCCACCCCCTCCTCGGCAACTGCTCTTCGGTCTTCCCCTCGCAATCCAACGCACTCGATCGCAACTACTCGAAGCTAAGGCTCTCATGCGCTGTTGCAGCTATGTTCACCGATCAAACCTTCCGTCCTCAGCATGTCACTAATTGGCAGTGTTTTGATTGGACATCTCCTTTTCCTCTTGCTCTGACTCAACACCCAGCAACTCATCGATACGTTCATCTTCATCCCCTATTTTGGTGTTGTTCGGTCAGCACTCCTAATTGGTTCGCCGACGATGTTTCAACGTGAGCTGAACTGGTCACCAATACTTCGGACCCCAGTGAGTAATCCTACAACAAAAATTTTATTCTATAGCAACCCTATAACTAGTTTGCAAGAAATTTCCCTTGAAACCCTTACTGTTCTAATTGGAAGAAATTTGAAATTTCTCTTGTTGTTTTGCATTATTTTTCTTCAGTAGAGTTCTTATCGAAGGATTAAGTATATTGACATTCAATTTTGGAGCTTCAACTGACTTAGCTCTCTAAGGAATTTCTAAGGTGAGTGGACAATCCTCCTCACTTAATGATCCCATGTGTAAATATAAAATAATTTTATTATATGAAATATTATTAAT
>JANHAO010021574.1:0-12462 GCA_026873985.1 Saraca asoca | reverse complement strand
CCTTCCAGAATGCTTTTCTCCTTACTTTTTAGACTTTTATTTTGTTCACATATATTCTTTGGGTTTTAGAGTTTCAAACTTGAAATCCAGGAAAAAAGCAATTTCATTGACTCTGATTTGTAATTGTGAAACAGGGTTGTCATTGACAATGCTATTTGCCCCACAACCACTCTAGTCAAGGTATTTTTCCTCAAAACCCTTTCCTTTAGGAAAAGGAACTTTTTTTTTTCAGAAGTGTTGTATTATATAATGTAAATAACCTAGAATCTCTAATGGTCAATTTTCAGGTTGATAGGCTAGAAGGCATGGTATTCTTTTAGATGTTGTCCAGGTTCTCACTGATTTAAACCTTTCAATTAAGAAAACCTACATTTCCTTTGATGGCATGTGGTTCATGGATCGTAAGCTTATGTTTCCTTCTTAGTTTTTGTATAATGCTTGATTCTGATGGATTCTGCTAAACTGTGCCCAAACAGAGGGAACTTTAGCATATGATTCCTATTCCATGTTCTTTAAACACTGACTTTGGTTATTCAATTGCCAGTTTTCCATGATACCGATCAGAACGGAAGCAAGTTAATGGATGAGAATGTTTTAAACTATATTAAACACTTTGCCAACTGAGGTTCAAGTAAGACATTTCTTTTCCAATACCAATCTATTTCTTCTCTTCTATCCATTCATGCATTTCAAAGGCAACTTTTGGCAGAAATCTTTGAGCTGCTTGGCAATTTTTAAGTTCTTTGGTAGGTACGTTCATTTTCATGTCAATCCAGTGGCCTTTTCTTCTATTATTAATCAAGAATGCAAATGCAGTATTGCTTCTCATTTCTTTTAACTTCTGTACTCTAGCTAACAAGAAAGAACATCTTTCTTCAGGTAAGCCCAGAGCTATATACAGACAATTATCCTAGGTTTTTTACTTATTGGATAGTAAGCTCTGCACACCTTTTATTTCTAGTTTTATTCTCTACCTCCTCCTATTTTTTTTCAATGCATATAGTGCATAAGAACTCTTTTTTTTTTTATTTCGGTATTTAATAGACAAATGCATACCAAGCCACAGGGTGCTACAATTTGCTCTGCTCAGGGTTTGTCCAAACTAACAACAATAGGGGTTGCAATCTCTCCAAGGTCTGCCTATAATGGCGTAGATAATTTGATATTGGCATAATGGTTTGGAAGGTCAATACTTAGTATTACTATTAACAATTTGATATTAGCTACAGATGAAAGGGATCGTAAGAGTGCAGCTGCCGGCTCACGAAGATGTGAAGAGGCCTCAAAGGCAGGTTGAAGATGGGCTGGGAATTTGATTTCTGCATTGGGGTTGGGAGGAGGCGAAGCATTAGAAGGTACTTTAAAGTCATGGAAATGGATGTCGCTAACAGACTTAGGGTCCCAGCCTTCAACACGAACTGTGGCTTGGCAGTTATGGGTGGTTGTGCCAACAAAATGGATAGGCATATTATATGCCAAGATTAGGCGGGAGAGGTGAAGAATCTGGTTGAGATAGCCTTGTGCAGAGAAAGGTACTACAACCACCACTTGGGTTTGATGAAAGCCATTTGTGCTATGGTCTTGATGGCTTTGGTAATTGGAAACTATTGGTGAACTTTGGTAGCTTGAAGCCATCGTTGAATTGCTCCTTCAAGAGTGAGGTTGTTGGGTGTCTTGGATAATACTTAGGCATGTTGGGTATTTATAAACCAAGATACTTGGAGTTTGTGGACATTGAAAGCTGATGTCCTGGTTGTGCATATATAAAATATGTTTCAACAGAAAAGTACTTTATATTATTTTATGCGATCGAGGTTCTATGAACTAGCAAAGCAATTAGGATCATATGATAAATATATATATGTTTTTTGTATTTAACCAGGGAAACGTTTAAGATATTTAGTTTTTTTTTTTTATGTAATAGTAGTGATGGTGTTGTTCTGACTCTTGAATGTGAACTAATTATTTCAAAGAACTCCACGCAATCTTTGTAATTCAGACTGTTGCTGTAATTGGTGTGCTGTATAGAAATAAAGACTCATACTTAACTCTACAATAGGTGTGCCATGACAAATTGTTAAAGTGTCAAGTCTTAATTTGTAAATTTGTTAAAAGCATTAATATGTGTTGAAAATAATTTTTTTAAAAATAATTTCTAAAAGATCACAGCTAAAAGTTGTAAATATCGTCGTAAAAAATAAAAATTTTATTCAAAAAATTTAAAAATCATCACTAAAAATAGGAAAAATCATTGCAAAAAATAAAAAAAAATTTGAAAAATTATCGTTAAAAGTTGTAAAAATCATCGTAAAAAAATATTTTGAAAATATTTTGAAAAATCGTTACTAGAAACAAAGAAAATCATTACAAAAAATAAAAATCTTTTTTAAATTTTTTTTGAAAAATTGTCGTTAAAAGTAATAAAAATTGTCATAAAAAATAAATCTTTTAAAAAAATTCTCCATAACCATCAATAAATGCAGAGAAAATCGCCTGAAAAAATAAATTACTTTTTTAAACTTTCTACAAAACTGTTGTTAAATGCAATTAAAACCGCCACCAATTTTTTTTTTTTTAAAGCTATGAAGAACAGCCATGAATTACCAATAAATTGCCACAATTTTTACTTTTCCAATGGTTCGATTTTAAAAATTGCTACTACATACTTCCCGATGCATGTATTTGTGGTAGTTCCAAAAATCGACGCTAATGAATTTCGCAGCGGTTAATGCACAAAAAAGCCACTGTTAAATACATTTTTTGTTTTTTATAGTGAAGGGGAGGAAAAGTTGTTGTAGTGGTATGCATTAAGTTGCTTTTTGCTTAATGTATTTTAGATTGTTGACAGTAAGTTAAAGTATGTGTATATTGCTGAATATAAATATTAGTTGAATAACATGAGTGCATGGTTTTGATGAGGGGTCTAAAGTATATTTATGTATACAGTTTATGCTAGCTGGTAACCAGTGGGTTTGATATATACAAAAGTTTAAAAGTAGACATAAATGTTAAAAAATCCAAATAAATAAATAAGTGTTGTAGGTTCAATGTGAGCCCTATACAGTATGCTTTTATGTATAACTATAAAATTTTTGACGTGTATATATGTACGTAGGTCATATACTTTATATATCTGTATATATTGTAAATTTTTATATTTTATATATTTTCTTATTTATTGTGTATTTCTATATTATATATATATATATATATATATATATGCTTTCTAGTGTACACATGTAGGTTTTTGATACTTTGAAATCAGGGACAATGATGCATGCTGATTTGGGCATAATGGATGTGAACAAAATATGCGTGGTTTTGGTTTAAGCAGCGAGTATGTGTGTGACGAAGAAATAGACATAATTTAGATGATTTTATTATGATGTCTATAATTTCTTAGCATGATAGGGCTGACGTTTAATATATATAATTAGTCTATCATTTGTTACTTTGAATATACTTAGATTTAAAAAAAAGAGAAGAAAACTAAGGAAGTATTCTACCTCATGAGATATATATATATATATATATATATATAAGAAAGAGTTGCAAGGTAAATTATAACAAGATATTCTTTTTATAAAATAGTATTGCCTCTAAATATTTAAAAATTATTCTAAAGAAATTTTATTAGATGATTTTATTTAGGTGTTTGAAATTTTTAAGTACATTATCTCTGTTGCCTAGTATATAATAGCCAGTTATTTGATACTATTTAAAACACTAAGATTTTCTCATTTAGTAAACACCGTTTAGAATTATTAGTTATATAAAAAATTAGATTATGTTCATTCAAATAGTTTGACATATTAATTTCTTTGAAAAATGAGTAAAGCATTTATAATTAATTTAATATTATTGATTTATTGATTATCAAATAACTTCCTTAGTTTGCAACTAAATTTTAAATTTTATGGTAGAGAAGTTTCGGTAAAATGTATCTGAATTTTAAATTTTATTGTATAGTAAATAATGGATTCAAATGTTTACAATTTCGGAACATGTTAATTCTGGTGTTTAACCTATGCTTAGAATTCTATTATTAGAAAATATATTTGTATTTGTTGAAGCATCTTGATCTACTATTTAATTAGATAACTTATTATTTATTAAATGAGCTGGTTTAACGAAAAAAAAACTTTAATTTTAGATTTTAAACCCTATTGTATGATATTAAGGTCTCCTAAGTAGATTTTAGATTAATATTGTAATGCCCCCCTCTTGCAATACTTATGCATAATTGTATAACTATAAAGAATATAATATTTTGAGTAGAAGTTGATAGCAAATTAAAGGAACAGATGGAGTGAGTTCTTGAATAGTGTTCTTGATTAGCATCAAATTGTGAGCAAGCGATATAAAATCACAGGATCAGATTGGAGTGTCTAGTGTTTAGTCCTGGTATAAGCGGTTATGTTTCAAAGGCTATTCATGGAATCTTGAGATAATTTCTCGTTATTGTTAAAGATATTACGTTCATATTCCTTTAGAGCTATCCTATATAATACTAAGGTCCTTGCGCATACTTTTGTTCTGATTAATTCCCATTCTGAATATAACATAGATTGATAAATGATTGAGTGGGAAATTAAAAAATGAGTAATCTTATTGGAATGTCAACTAAATATTATGTAATAGTTAATAAGTAGGAATAAGTCTTAATTGTACATACTTATCATTCCGATATTATAACTTAAATTTATTGACCTATCCTAAGGGTTGATCTTCTTTCCATACGGTCCTAATTTTTGTTCATAATTGAAGAATTCTATGGCTAATTCTTTTGAGAGGGAGAATTTGTAATAGCCAAATTCTTGTAATAACCAAAGCTGTTATGAACAATTGCCTTAAAAATCTTCTTTTATAAATTATGAATATTTTAAAATTTATAAGTATAAGATTTGTCAAACATAATTTGAGGTAAATTTTTTTTAGTTAATTTTTTCCCAATAAATTATAATTTTGAAGTATACTTAACTTAATCAATTATTTTAATAATTGTTATAAAAATATATAATATAATAATAAATAAATTGATTACACTTCTTCACCTGTTTGAGCATTTCCTTTCCCCAATATTTAGTAATTAATTACATATTTTATGGAAAAAAAAAGATTTATTTAATAATGTTGCAACTTCTTGTTAAAAATGGATTTTTATTTGCTTTAGCAAGTTGACTCTAGAATAAGTTTTTTTTTTTTATATATAGAAAGTTCTAACCTATTTCCTTTAAATTTTAATCTATAACATTAAATTTATTCTTGGATTCACATATTTCTTAAATCTATTTCTTAAGTTATTTCTATTTCATCATGTGACATCATTTGCCCAAAGCCTTAGATCATCGTTTGAGTTGTGGGCATGACTACCTTTAACTTTTATACTTAACCAAAAACCTATTTCTTTTTTTATATTTACTCTCTCATGATATTATATGTTTAATGCATGTCTGACATAGTGTATATGGTACATAAGGATTTTTTTTTTACATAAGTAACTAATATTATTCAGTTATGATGAATCCATATTTGATGTACAAATGGCAAGAAAATTATTTACTTTCTTTTTAAACCTAATTAACATTTTTAGTGGAATACCCAAGTTGTGCCGTTTTGGGCAGCCAAATAAACTTCCCCATTTTCTTCATTTAGCATCAGACTTCACTCTTGACCTTACCCTCTTTCTCCCTTCATTATGATGCCTTTGGGGTGTTCTGCTGGCCATGCTGCTTCCCTCCCAACGCCGGTAAACATTGGACTCCGTCGCTCTCTCCGCCACGCTTGTATCCATTCTTGACGATGGCAAGCCCAATTCAACGCCGAAGTTGTGCCGAACTGCTGAAGCAGCTGGGAACTCGAGCTGCTCTGCTTTGAGAAAATTTTCAATTATCATATTTTAAAGTTTCCATAAAAAATATGCATTGAGAGTGTGTATAGAAGACTTGTAGGAAGTCTTGACCAGAGAACTTACAACACTAACTTGGGGCGTGATATATGTACATTTATTGAGTTATTTATTCCACATATATCAACAAAGATATTAGTCTATATATATGTATGGAGACTTGTTATTTTATATACATGAATTTACAGTCCCATAAAATTTTCCCATATATTTGGATTCAAATAAATCTTCATAGGTTCAAAAAATCCAACAAGAAGACTACAATTAAACATATTTCCATCGGCAACAACAATACACGCGAGTTACTAATAATATTTCTAGCTATTATTTTAGGGAAGAATGGAAATAAACTTAACAATGAGTCTCTTTTATTCATAAGAGGAAAAAAAAAAAACAATTGATCAATTCTGGAAACAAGTGCATGACACAATAAATTCCAAGAGCCTCAGCGGCCATAGGAGAGGTTGCATTAGGCAAGTCCTGCATCAACACACAATCAGCTTATTAATTTGTCTTGGGATTATTTCTCGCCGTTCGAAGATTTTCCAACTTTTGTTTCCTCCAACTTTTGTCTTGGGATTATTTCTCGCACTTCGAAGATTTTCCATATAGCCTCCTCCACTCTGTACGGGTTGTTTCCTCCACCTCTTGTTTGGGGATTATTTCTCGCCCTTCGAAGATTTTCCATACAGCCTGCTCTACCCTGTGCGGATTGTTTCCTCCAACTTTAAGAATTTTTCTAAATAAAGTAAGACCATAAAATTGGGAAATGACGATGTATGGAGAAACAAATATTAAAAAGAGTGCGGATGTGGAATCCGGCGATAGACCAAGCATCAACGCCATGTAATTGGCTAGCAGCAAGAAAATGGCTTTAGTCAGTTGTCGTAAAAGAAAGTAATCGTACGGAAACGTTACAAGCAGTATGAGTAATACAGAGGAAACAAATCCTGCCGTGTTAAATATCATGAAATAGTAATACATGAAAGCTGGACAATCTTGCTTAAAATTTTGGAGAGAGAGGTACTTAAGGGATCGCTTGCATATGCATCTAGCATTAACGTTTAGGTCACATTCAAAGTACACACTCGTATGAATTTGAAATTAAAAAACACATGACTTTAGACATATGGAAATATTAAAATTAACATAATGCAATAAATGGAGAGATTTTTTGATGAACTCTAACAAATATGGCACCAAATGAGGTTCATGCTCGTTATCTACAATTTGCCTTATATGTATTAAAATCAATGTTTTGAAAATTAAACTGTATTGCAAACCAAAAAAGACACAAAGTTATGATTCAATTAGTTTAAAAAAAATACTTAAACTGATGAAATCGGTTAATTTCATTAAACAAAATTATGACCGATTTTTGATTTAATCAGTTCAACTAGTTAAGTTGGTACGTTTCTAAAACAATCCTCGTAACTGTATTTATAGATTATCAAAAAAATGGAAATATTCCTATTTTATTATTGATATATTATGATTAATTTTAGCTAATATAAAACGTTAATTTTCTCATATAATTTAACAAGTTTAAAATACTTTTAAGTTTTCCAATTGGTTACATTTTCTAATTTTAAATAGTATATATAATATACAAAATTTTGCAAAACATTTGGGGTCATGGCCACCCAAGTTTCTGATAGCTAGTTTACATAAAAGATCAAATCATGGAGAATGGTTTAAGTAATGTGCCTCTTTGATCAGATTTGTTCAAAAAAGACAAGACATTTTCAACAGACAAAGAGGTTGTACAATTGTGCTCATGCTATACATATATCCAAGAAACCTATAGGATATTGAAAGACTTGATTGACATCGAGTATTTAAAAGGATGACATACAATGATGAAAAATTAAGTTTTGTTTATGCTTGCTTGCTATCATTTTGATGCTAAAACTTGGATATATGGCTAACAAGCAAACAGTTGTATACTATGTTGTTTACTAATTGAAAACTTAGTAAAAAATTATTGCTTGATTTATTTTTCACTACTTTAATGTTATCATTGGAGAAAATATTATATAGAATGATAATGAACCCTACCTAAAGTCTGTGTCAAGATCAAATCATTTATTCATTTTGGAATACACCACATCTTTTTTATCAATTTTTGAAGTAATGCAAATATTTCAATAACTTCTTGTTCCTCTAGGCAAAATGAAGCTTCCCAAAGCCCATTCAAGTGTGTTTTGCATGATATGCCCTCAAATGATCTTTCTTTTCTCTTCAAACTTGCGATATCTTCTACAAGTGCCTTTTGCTTCTACTCTGACTAATGAAATGGATAGGTTCTCTTTGCTCAAATTTAACGAATCAATTTCTAGTGATGCAAATGAAGTGCTAAGCATATGGAATGACTCAATTCACTTCTACAATTGGGTTAGGGACACATGCAGTAGTCGATATTAGAGAGTCATAGCCTTAGAACTCCAAGGCATAAATTGGTTGGATGGATATCACCTCATATTGGCAATCTATCCTTTCTTAGATCCATAAATCTATTCAATAATAACTTTTCCTAACAAATTCCTGAGGAAGTTGGACTCTTGTTTTGCCTTCAAGATCTTGTGCTTGCTAATAACACATTCAATGGAAGAATTCCAACTAGCTTGGTCAATGGTTTTGGAATCAAAGCCATTGACCTTGAGAGGAATGATATTAATGGATGGATCCCCAGAGAGCATGCCTCTTTGGAGAAACTTGAAACATTTTTTATGGACAAAAAAAATCTAATTTGAGGCTTACCACCTTCAATTGGTAATATTTCATCACTCAAATATTTTTCTACAATTGCCAATTATTTGGAGGGAAATATTCCAATTGAAATAGGCTATTTGAAATTTTTATTTCAATTCCATGTTAATGGCAATGAATTGTCTAGCATTATAACTTCCTCTCTTTTCGATATTTCATCCTTCATGTCTTCTCAGCAACGGCTAATTTCTATCTAAATGGCACTCTACTAGACTACATAGGCCTGACCCTCCCAAATCTCTATCTACTTATGTGTGGTGGAAATAAACTTTTAGGAACAATTCCAGTTACACTATCTAATAATTTTAGTCTTCAATGATCTAAGTTAGCATATAATAATTTTTAGGGGGCAAGAGCCAAACAACCTTGGAAATCTACAAGAGCTTGCGGTGCATTTTTTTACACGGAAATAACTTGGGAAGTAACTCAAGCAAAGACTTAGATTTCCTAAGCTATTTGACAAATTGTAGCAAAGTAAAAAGCATTGGTTTTGGTTTGAACAATTTTGGAGTTGTTTGAGCCCAAAAAGTTGGCAACATCTTAACCTAGCTCAAAAGGTTGTATTTTCAAAATAATAAAATAAGTGGCTCCATTCCAGAAAAAATTGGAAACTTGATCAACTTGTTAGCATTAGGTGCATGTAACACCCTTTTGACATGTATCGTTCCTACTTCTTTCGGGAATTTTCAAAAGATGCAAATAATGTAATTGAGTAGCAACAAATTGTCTAGGAAGATTCCATCCTCCCTAGGTAATCTCACTAGGCTAATTGGGCTTGACTTACAAGACAATAAATTAGAAAGGAGCATTCCCTCAAGTATAGGTGATTGTTGATGTTTGCAATACATGGATATTTCACAAAATAACCTAAGTGGACCTATTCCATTGTAAGTTATAGGCCTTTCTTCCCTATCACTATTGCTTAACTTATCATATAACTCATTAAGAGGTAGTTTACCAATAGACATAGGCAAGCTGATAAATATTGACTGTCTTAATCTTTTAGAAAATGATTTAAGTGGTGAAATTCCTAAAGTCATTGGAGATTGTTTGATTCTTGAATACATTTACATCTCAGGGAATTCCTTTCAAGTTCACATAACTACAACTCTTTCTTCACTAAAGGGTATCCAAGTTATAGATCTTTCACAAAAAAATTTGACTGGGCATATTCTAAAAGATTTTCAAAACCTTCATAGTATTGAATATATGAACTTTTCATTCAACAATCTAGAGGATGAGGCACCCAAAGGAGGATTATTCTCAAATGCAAGTGCCATGTCTGTGATTGGAAACAATTTAATTTATGGTGGAGTCCTCGAACTAAAGCTATGACCATGGCCATTGAACAAGACACAGGCAAAGGAAAATCATACTCTGAAGCTAGTCTTCATTATTATTGGTGGGGCCTTGTTTTCATTCTATTGGCATCTTTTTCTGTAGCTTACTTGATGAGAAAATCAAAGAGATTTTCATCTTTTCCTTTCTCAATAGTAGGTGAGCATCTAGAGAAGGTTTCCAACACAAATCTCCTTCATGCAACAAGAGGATTCTCCCCTAATAACTTGATCAGACTCGGTACTTTTGGTTTAATAAACAAAGGGATTTTCAGTCCAGAGAATAGAGTTGTAGCAGTAAAGGTTCTGAACCTCTAAATGAAAGGAGTTACAAAGACTTTTGTACCTGAGTGTAATGACTTGAAAAACATTTCGCACCGAAACCTTGTCAAAATCTTAGCAAGTTGCTCCAGCATTGATAAAAAAAGCAACAATTTCAAAGCTTCAATTTTTGAATTCAAGGTAAATGGTAGCTTGAAGAAATGGCTGCATCAAGAAAAAAACAATAATCAATCATTAAATCTTCTTCAGAGATTAAACATTGCAATAGATATAGCTTCTGTTATACATTTCCTTCACAATGAATGTGAACAATCAATTGCAAGCTGTGATTTGAAGCCTAACAATGTGCTCCTTGATACTGATAGGATAGATCACCTAAGTGATTTTAGTCTAGCAAGGCTTCTTTTTGCCACCAGTCAGGTTCTTCAAAATCAAGCTAGTACAATTGGATTAAAAGGTAAAATAGGGTACGTTGCTCTAGGTAATTTTCTATATTACTTGAGACCACAATTACATTGGTTGGATTTGCATCTTGTGAAAATTTCTTCCTTTTTTGCATCATTAGGGTTAATTTGGGATTTCCTTTTCTAGGCAACTTGAACTTCTTATCATAAGCGTCGTGGGCGAACCCCGCCCGGCAGACGAGCCGTGCGGGACACCCTGGAGCGCAATTCCCATCGAACGGCAGGTAGAATCCTTTGCGGAAGACTTAAAAACGCAACGGGGTAGAGTATATGATAAATTTTTTAAAAGGCTAGCTTTATAGATAGACTATTACTGGTTTTTGACAACTAATGTGTATAATAACTACTTGTACTTTTAAAAAGTAGAATGAGAAGCACTCCCAAACCAATACTAATCTAGATAAAATGCATTAACTAGGTTTTTAATGCCATAAGAATGTTGCTATTACACTTGAATTTAATGAACACTAATCTTCTCATGTGCACACATGTTACTGAGTCAAAATTTTCCCATATTTTAAAATATGTGAAATTAGTTTGAGTCATGTTTAGCCATATATGCGCATGTGAGAACATTGTAATAGCACATTTTGAGTCTTTTTTATTCAATATCTCAGGGGAAGGAAATTAATGAGACTGTGAACTATGCTTGAAATGCAGAATATGGAATGATGGGAGGAGAGGCATCAAAGGAGGGAGACTTGTATAGTTTTGATATTCTTCTATCGGAGATGTTCACTGGAAAATGTCCCACACATGAAATGTTTAAGGAAGGATTCAATCTTCATAACTATGTCAAAACTGCATTGCCCTGAACTTTGCCCACATTGCTGATCCAATCCTTCTCAAAAGACAAGAAGGCCAAGCAACAGAAGACATATGTGACGATTATTACATGGATGCTAAGGCGCATGAATGTTTAATATCCATATTTCATGTGGGACTTGCATTCTCGCTCTGTGGATTCTCCAAAAGAAAGAATGAACATAAGGGATGTGACTCGAGAACTACACTTGACGGGAGATGTAATTCTTGGTGTGAACAAGCCAGGTACACAATAATTTTAAAGGCATTGCTACAATTTTAAAAAATGCAGTTTGATAAATACTCTTAGGGTCTATTTGTTTCAGTGGAATGCATCTCTTGTAAGAATAATCTCATTTGTTTATATTTATAGTTATAAAATATGAAGATAATAAAAAATATTCTATTTATTTAATATTAAATGTAAAAAATGTGATAGAAAACAATATCCTCTTTTTTATAGAGGAAGTTTTTTTTTTCCCACTATCATAACATCATGCATTAATTTTTTAATCACAATATATATATAAATGGTATGAAAGTCTTTCACTTGTATATAAATAAATGAGATTTTCCTACAAAAAATGTCTTCTGGCAAAACAAACAAAGTTTTTTATTTGTCCACAAAATGCATTGCTTCACGTAGGGCTATTAATGAAGTTTCATCAGGATCCATAGAAGAGAGCTATAGAGTATTTTAATTCCGACTTTTATATATCTGTAGATTATATCAAATGAATTGTTATTAATAGAAACTTCATTCACCAGCACTTAGATTTCCAAAATATACATTGCACCAAAGAAGAGACTGGGCATGAATGCAAGTCAGCCTTCAAAGACTTCAACATTCGAGTCTGTGCTAAGAAGTGCTTGGACTTTTAAATTGCTTAGTTTATAT
>JANHAO010021573.1:0-12465 GCA_026873985.1 Saraca asoca | reverse complement strand
TATTTTATTCGAATGAATGTCATTTTTATTATATTTGAATGAATGTTATTTTTCTTACACTATGAGTTTGCATTTATATTTTACAGGGATAATTAGTATTATTAACTAATGAAATAAAAGGATTGAATGGCTTAAAATTTTTTTAAAAAAATATTACCAAAATTTAGTGGTGATTAAACTGAAAGGTTTCCAACCCCGAGGTATTGTCTGCTTTGGTGCCAGTCCCTCGTCCAACGAGGCTTCCTCACCTCACGGTTTTATCCTTGAAAAGGCGCCTCTGGTAGAAGGGGCGAACCCCCCCTTAAATGGCCTTCCCCGGATCCTGACTTAGCCGATGTAGGATGCTGGGGCATAACTCCTTACATCCCCCCCGACCCATCAGACCAGAGGCCAGTCTGGCTCTGATACCATGCAAGGTTTCCAACCTCGAGGTATTATCCGCTTTGGTGCCAGTCCCTCGTCCAACGAGGCTTCCTCACCTCACGGTTTTGTCCTTGAAAAGGCGCCTCTGGTAGAAGGGTGAACCCCCCCTTAAATGACCTTCCCCGAATCCTGACTTAGCCGATGTGGGATGCTGGGGCATAACTCCTTACATAAACAACTGTTGCTAACTTAAAATTGAACTCAAAAAAATAGTGGCAGTTAGTTTAACTGCCGCTAAATTCAAACTAAAATTTAAAAATAGCGGCAGATGTCGCTAATTAGAAATTTTTATAAAAAACATTGCGATGATTATGTAAATCACCACTAAATTATATTGAAAATTTTTATATAAAACAAATTTAACTGCCTGTAACTTAATATGCAAATTTTTAAAAAATACAGTTTTCAGCGGTTCCTTTTAACCGTCGCTAAGGTCGACTTAACGGTATATTTTCTGGCGGTTGCCGTAACCACTACTATTTTACTCTGTAACAGTTCTAACCGCCGCTATATACATTGCATAACTGCTGCTATTTTAAGAGTTTTTCTGTAGTGGTATCACTATCGTATCAATAGTTATCCTCTCTCATATGAAGTGAATCATCTTATACGAAATGTAAGTATAAGAAGATGTTTTTGGATATATTATACAATCTATTTAAAATCTCAAATCTTCCTAAAATTAGAAAAGTTGTAGCACTTATTGTCAGTCAAATGTCACTATGTAGCAATGTCTTTCACTTGCTAAGAGAAAACAAGTGAGAAGAATTTTTAATTTTCTTCTTTTTTTTCTTTTTTTAAATTCAAATCTTGAATAGAATTTTTACATTTATCTATTTTAAAAATAAATTATTTATTTGAATTATCTATAACCAAGTTTTAATTTTATCGCTATTAAATTATTGATTATTAATTTAATTTTTTAATTTTCTAAATCATCAAATAATATTTTTGATTTCTAATTTTTAATATTTGAATTATTTATTTATTTAACTAATATAATTTTGGTATCTATCTTAATATTATTGAAATGATTTTCAAACTATAATTTAATGATATTATAATTAAATATTTAATACTAAAAATAAAAATTAAAAATATTTTAATATTTCAATGAGTTGTATAATTCATAATTTAAATAATTTTATTAATATGTCCTTTAATTTTTAAATTGTTAGCCATTTTGATAAATATTATATATCTTTATTCTTAATGGAAATTATCTATTTTAAAAGAAAATATTTAATAAAATTATCTTCATCCAATTTTCAATCTAAATTCATTAATAGATTTTAATTTAAATTATTTATGTGTATTGAATAATTTTTATATAAATAAATAATTATATTTATATAGAAATAAAATACTTATCAATATTGTTATAAGTATTTTTAGTACTATGCAAAATGGGCTAGCAAAAACCTAATAGACAAGTCCCTTGCCCAAATCAACTAAGGCTAAGGTCACTAAACGAAGACACTAGATCGTTAGCTGTGAGCTCAGATCGCTAGCTGTGAGCTTTGATCGCTGGGCTACAGTGCACACAGTAGTCATAGAATAATTATGAGCTCTAGATCGCAGAACAAAGGCGGTGACCCCTATGTCAATTGGCAACAAGCTCTAGCTCGTTGGTCGAAACATGCCACTTCAGTCATTTTCTAGAAGACTTACTTTAGTTAAACTGAAGAATGGGATCAATTTGCAGACATCAATTAGCAGAAATTAACTTGTACTTAAATTATTATTATCTCTTCTTTTTAGACTGCATCCTTATAACTATAAATAAGGGGCCAAGGTTATTATAGAAGGGGGAGAGAAATCGACTCTCAGACATTCTTAGACTAAGAAAATAAACTATACATTGTATACTCAAATATTCTGAGAAATAACACTACTATGAACGAAGGGGTCAGTGAACAAGACTTTAACTAAACCACGTTAAAAAAACCCCAGTGCTTTCTTGTTCTTCCTCCATCCTTTTCTCCTTCTCCTTATAACTAGTTTGCAGCTTGGGTCTTCTGAGCTCTCTGGTTGACTGAGTTTAGGCTTACCAAATTCGACCGTCAACATTTTGGTGCTGTTTATGGGGACTCGTCTGCATTCTGGTTAATTTTCCATCCAACTATGATGACAAAAGGAAAAACCACCAAAGGTCCAAATGCTCCAAGTAACCAGTTGGAAGATCACATGGAACAAGAGCAGGAACTAGTTCTCTCTGTAGCAGGCACAACCGTCGCCCCCGCTATCGGTACCACTGTTGACTTGCCCCCCTCAACCCACCATTAACCAACCATTATTATCCCTAAGACTGATGAAATGCAAACATGGCACTAACGTCAATAAACACTAGAGAACACGGTAAACGAACTGGCACAAGCGATTAAAGTAATGATGCAAGCATAGACCTTGAGAATACAAAAGTATATCAAAGTCGTTGTACCTAAAAGAACACTCTGGTGCATTGATTCAACCCACTCCTCTAACTCCCAGATGAGGTTGAAAGATCACCAAATTCATAAGCATAATGACAACTGGCAATATGGGAGTTCGCACTGAGCTAAAAGCTTAAATAAAACCAATCACACACATACATTAAGTCACTTCTCCCACGTCCAAAGGAGTAAAATGAGCCAACAAACTTCCAGTCGGAGATCTGAGAAGCAAGATCTGGTGGTAGAAGAGCAGCTTCAAAGGGTAAAATAGTTACAAAAATGCCCTCGAACTCAAAATGACTAAGACTGCTACGAGGATAAGACTCCATTCACCAAAGAAATAGAAATGCAACCTCTCCCTCAAAAATTCAAAATCCCAACAATCTTGCAATATAATGGGAAAAGTGATCCATACGATCATCTAAATGCATTCAATGTCCATATGGATCTTCAGACAACCAATCTATTGGTCAAATGTCAAGTCTTCCTAGCCACCCTTAGAGACACACCACGAATGTGATTCAAGAGTCTCTTAGCTCGAAGCATCAGTAATTGGAAAGAATGCCAGGAAAAATTCATCGACCAATATAAGACACTAACGAAGCAGTTCACACCATCCTATCACCTTGCAATGATCTTTCAATAGAAGGATGAATCATTGAAAGATTATATCACTCAATTCAGGTATAAAGTCAATAGTATGGAGAATCCATCCGATGAGAGTATTTTAACAACGATCTCAGTGGAACTCTGCATGGATGGAAAGTTGTACAACAATATATACAAATCCCCAATAAATGACTTAGGTGAGTTTTATGAACAAGTTGCTAAATAGATAAGGTAGGAAGAGACCTTTAGCCCAAAGAGGTCCGAATGTATAGTCAAGGTGAATAGCTCCAACCAAAATAAGAAGAGGAGCAATAAGAGTTAGAATAATGACTCCAATGACTAGCCTGTAAAGAAGGCTAGGGCCACACAACCTCAATATTAGGATTTCTATAACAACTATAGCATCCTATCAGACACTCAGGATAAGATATTTGTAGTAGAAAAGGATAAAAAGAACTTCGGGACACCCAGCCCCATAAGAAGTCCCCATTGGTGTAGAGACACAAACAAGTTTTATACTTATCACAATGAGGTCAAGCACAACACATCGGATTGTTAGGCATTCAAAGATGCGATTGAAGATTTGATCAAAAGAGGTCACCTAAAAAATTATGTGATGCGACCTGTAAGATAGTGATCTCGGTAACCACAGTAGGATCCCAAACAAAAGCAAGCATATGCTATAAAAATCATATGGTTCTATAATGTTATTCAGAAATTAGTAAAAGCATAAGTCAGTAAAAGCGCTAAGTTTTTTCCCTTTGAATTGACACGACTGTGTAATTTTTGGCAAAATGCTATTCAAAATGGAGTTGAAGTTCCTTAAGCTCGAAACACAAAGCATCCGCTTATCCCCTCTCACAAGAGGACTTTTAAGAGCGATCCGGAGAGCAACTTTCTTAGCCACCCCATTGACACTCCAGAGCCAAAAATGAAAGGAGCTGTCTGGGGAACAACTTTCTTAGCCACCCCCATTGACACTCCGAAAAGCCGTCGAAAGAGCAACTTTCTTACCTACCCTCACAGATGTTCCAAAGACAAAATCGTGAGGAGCATTCTAGGGAAACCCCACCGAAACTCCAAAGTGGCCAACAACTCGATGGGTAAGTATCATCTCGACTTGTTCAGCATGCATGCAACCAACTCTCAGGCACCGCATACATTCGACCTCTTACTTAACATGCATATGACCAACTTTCTCAGGCACTATATACATGCGACCTTTTACTCATATGTACATGTAACCAACTCTTAGGCATCACATGCATGCGACCTTTTACTCTGCATGCATATGACTAACTTTCTCAAGCACTATATGTATGCAACCTTTTACTCGTACATGCATACGACCAATTCTTAGGCACCGCATGCATGCAACCTCCCCACTCTATATGCATACGACCTACTCTTCGACACCGTATGTATATGATCTTCTATCCAATGAATGCATGCGTACAACCTACTATTTAGTACTGTATGCATGCGATCTTTTATCCAATGAATGCATGCATACAACCCACTCTTTGGCACCATAAGCATTGTATGCATGTGATATTCTATCTAACGAATGCACATATATGACTTACTCTTTAGGACCATATGCATACGATCTACTTTAACATGTGATGCAGAAGAGTAAGTCATATGCATGCGACCTTATGATTAAGGCACAGCTCTCATGTGATCTATCTGGACATTTTACTCATTACTAGCAAGGCACTCTTATGCTTATTCTCATTACCGGCTAAGGCACTCTGGTGCTCAAGTTTATTGTCAATTGAGACAAATTAATGTAATTGGTTGGTTATTTAACTTAATATTTGTTTACCTATGATTTGTAAGAATCTATTCATTATAGCCTACATGCTATCTTCTACGATATAGGAAGCATTCAACATGATGCACTTGGAAATACAAGGAAACAAAAGTTTTCATTAAAAACCTCATTCAATGAGGTGAATTCATACATGAAGATCTAGGAATACAAGTCAAAATAGGCCTACAGCTATCCTAGGAGGAAGAGTTGAATTCTAACAAGCTATTGGATCAACGAGCAAGCTAGACTGCTCAAGCTCTTCTTTGTCCTCCTCCCAAGCTAAAAGCTTATTCCTTAACTTGATTGCCCCTAAGGTACTTAGAGAAACGAAACATCACCTTGCAAGGAGGCAAAAGAAGGAAGGTGAAAATGCTGAATGCATCAGCGTCACCATGAGGAGGTTATGAAAAAATTCTTAGAATCCTCAGAGAGGAATTATCCAAGGAAACCTTATACAGCAGGTCATACACGCCTCAAAACACTTTATCAAAAACCAGGCCATCAAAAACATGAAGGGCTCAGCTAATGCATCCATTAGGGCATTCTGTGACAAGACAAAGAAGATTTGTTGCACTTTAAATAAATTGTTCTAGCTTCATCGATGGATCTAGAGACTATTCAGTTGTTCTTGATCAAACGGTCTAACAAAAAAATAAGGCTACTACACCAACAGCTGAAAAACATGCACGTCAAAAGCATAGTCTGGGCAGAAGCAGTAAGACAAGAAGTTTGAAATGACAAGACTATAGAATACACGAGTATACTTTTGCCAGCAAGTTTTAGCTCCTAGTTCGTAGAACGAACCGAGAACTGGGGGCTAATATTATAGATATTTTTGATATTATGTAAAATAGGCTGATAAAAGCCCAACAGATGAGTCCAATTAGACAAGACCTAAATTGACCAAGGTTAAGTTCGTCGCTAGCTGCGAGCTTAGATCGCTAGGCTACAATGCACATAACAATCAAAGAATGATTTGAGCTCTAGATCGTAGAACAAAGGTGGTGACCCTTAGGTTGATGGGCAACGAGTTTCAGCTCGCTAGTCGAAACATGTCACCTCAACCATCTTCCACTAGACTCACTTTAGTTAAACCCAAGAATGGGATTAACTTGCATGGTCAGCTTGCAGGCGTCAATCAGCAGAAATCAACTTATACTTAAATTATTATTATTTCTCTTTTTAAGACTGCATCCCTGTAACTATAAATAGGGGGCCAAGGTTATTGTAGAAGAGGGAGAGAAATTGACTCTTAGACATTCTTTGACTGAGAAAATAAACTATACATTGTACACTTAGATATTCTGAGAAACAACATTATCATGGATATATGGGTCAGTGAACAAGACTTTAACCGGACCACATTAAAAAACCCCAGTGCTTTCTTCTTTTTCCTCCATCCTTTTCTCCTTCTCTTTACAACTAATTTGCAGCTTGGGTCTTCTAAACTCTCTGGTTGACTGAGTTTGGGCTTACAAAATTCGACTGTCAACAAACATATAATTAATAATGTCCAATTATAATTTGATAGATAATGTCTATATAAAAAATTATTATTTTTTGATTTTTATATTATCTTTAAATAACAAAAACTAAATTTGATATTTTATAATTTTTTTTTGAAATTTTTATCACTTTTGAATATTTATCATAAATTTAATTTATAATATTTCTAAAACTTCATGAAAAAATATTTCTAAAAGATATTTTTTTAAGATAATATATTAGTTATGACAATATATAAACTTTATTAATTAAATAATTAAATCTTTTGACATAAGGTAGTTAATTTAATTTTTTAAATAAAATAATTTATAAATAAATTCACTTAAGTATTAATATATTAAAAAAATATTTTTAAAAAGATAAAAAAATTGAATGATAAATTTAGTTAATTTGAAATATTAAGTAATAACGTTCTAAAATTTGGTATAAAGTAATTAATTTAATTTTTTAAATAAAATAATTTATAAATAAATTAACTTAAGTATAAGAAAGTATTTTCGAAAAGATGAAAAAAATTGAATGATAAATTTAGTTAATTTGGAGTATTAATATAATAACGTTATCAAATTAAAGGAAATATAGTATTTCTTTATAATTAATATGAATATAATTATATGATCATCTAATAGGTAAAAATATGATAATGATTTGTCTATATTTAATGATATTTTAATTTATAATTTATATTTATAATATAAATTACTATTAAATAAAAATAATTAAATTTATCCATTGCACTGGATACAAGTTAATATAGTATAAATCTTAGTTATATAGTTTATCCTATACTATGAGGCTTATACAGCGTGGCAGTTGAGGCCTCAGTATTTAAGAGATTTTATCCAATTTTCTTGTATTCTAATCTTTTATTTTATTTTGGAGTAATACCATTTATAAGAGCTTCCTTTTACAAACTTGAACTGGAGCATGAGTGAAAGATGAGAAATTTTTTTAAAATTGATGTCTATATAATTTATATAAACTAAATCAATAAAAAATTTACGTATCAATATTATTATTAAAAAGACTATTAATAATTTTTTTCTATTTTTTTTATAATCATAATTTTTTCTTGAATTAATTTGCACAAATTATATAAACACAGATAAAAAAAAAAAGCAAAAAAGACAAAATCCTTGTAGAAGATTGTGTTCATTGGGTACCAAAGCATAACAATATTTTGGGCAAATGGAATCCTAAAGCCCGTTGAATAAATATCAAGCATCTTAGTAAAAAGAGAGATGATTTTCCATGGGAAACTACCAGTCCAGTGAGGCATGTGAAAACTCTGAAAGGAGACAAACTTTGTGATGGTTAAGACCTATCCCGCTTTCCTATATGTCACACACTGGCCATATAAATGCGCTTGGTAAACAAATATATTTGATTTTGGATAAAATTTGACTTAAAAATTAAACATAAAGAAAAATTATGTTGTATGAATTTGGAAGTAAATACTTGTGTATTATTTTTCTTGTTTTGGGCTATTTGTATCTTTTTAACATAAATTATTTATCTAATATAAATAAAGTACATGATTATAATTTTTATATTTTTATCTTTGCATTCATAAAAAATGATCTATTAAAACCTTCTGAATTAGAAAAAAAAATCCTTATATTAATTCAAAAAAATATATATTTATTTGTGTCATTTTAGCTTAGAACGCTATTTAGATCGTGCACCCAGTGATCTGAGTGATCATTGTAATACGGGATAAGGATCCAAGTATAGTGGCTGAGAGACTCTTCTTACATATTTAAAATCATATAATAAAATATATATTAATAAAATAAAATTATCCTTCTCTTTATTTAAAAGGTTTCTTCTTAATATATATTAAAGACTAATTATATGATATATTTTTTGACAATTGATATGCTCATATGCTTCAAATACATATTCATATTTACTTACGAACATGTTGCACATACACTTTTATTAAATAAACGATCAAAATTTATTTTCTCTCGTTATTTATTTAAGTTTAACTTGAGTTTTTTAAAATACTAGTATATTCAATCAAAAATTGGCATTATTCGTCGTACGTTACAACTAGATCAGTTATTAGTCCATGACACTCTATGTTATGTATCAGGCTTTATCACTTAATTTAAAATGGTCAAAGATATATGGATTGCCTTTAAGGCTATAAAGATGAAATTTGTTATAAATAATAAAGTTTATTTCGATGGTTTAATAGTGAATAAGTTAAAATTGTGACAACCAAAAGGTCTTTGAATGGCATCTTGTTCATAATTTTTCTGGGTAAACTTCCACTAATTGCTAGATGTCCTGCCTCCGTAGTTAGCTTTTTTTTTTTACTTTTTTTAAATAAAAGATAACTACAAGCAATGGATCTTACCCAAAATTTAAAGGAAAAATAAGTAAAGAGATTCTTTTGTTGACAAAAAAATTATATGAAAAATGTAATTTTTATTAAGTAATAAATAAATATATTATTTGACTGACTATTAATTAATAAAATATGAAAAGTAAGATTTTCTAAGAAATTCTACTTATCATGAACTTGAAAAATTATTTACTTACATTTCTTTAGGTAAAAAAAACTTTTAGTAAGAATTTTTAATTCTCATTGTTAACCAAACAACTTTGGTTATTTCTTAAAAATTCACAAAAAAAAAGTTTAATTTTTTATAAGAAATTACTTTGTGTAAATCATAAAACCTCTAAATCTACCATAAAATTGATTGGCAAAAGTATAAAGCATGATAATATACTATTACAATAGTACAGTCGCAAGCCTCGTATCATAATAATACCATTTTAACAATAACTTTTTTAAATCAGATTTCCATTTTTTTAATACCAATTATTATTATTATTTATAATTAATTTTGAGAATGACATAAATCAGACATGAGAATGTGACGATACGTATAGCATTATTGATGTTATTACAACAATGAACAAACTGCAGGTGAATATTCTCAAAGGTCAGGCAATTTGATTTCAGTTTAATAAAGAATAGTTCTAGCTAGAATGTAATTCAATTACAAAAGATCACAGATGCATAGCCAGAACATAGTACAAGCAACGAATATCAAGGGCTAGCTCACCGTGGAAGCAACTACCATGGATAACTGGAGACTCTATAAATTACATTATGTAAGCGACAAGACCATATAATGTACAGCATAATCCTAAGCAAAAGGATTTCCACCCAAAGCAGCTACTGGCTCCTGAGTCTGGATGTTCCTGTAAAATAAGCAAACCCAATAAGTAAATAGACATGCTCCACACAAAAAAATGCTGATGGACACATTACTGATGCCACACAGTTCCCTCATTCGACTAATAAGACATGAGAAAATAGGACCTGCTGACTTAATCTTCATATCTACTAAGAACCAACTGATTCCAAAAACTCTAAGTTCATAGGAGAATGCCCCCAAGGGTTTTGTTATATCTCTTATCATGCTCCAACGGCACCTTTATCTTGTGCCAAAATTTAATTTCAATTAGACGATGTAGGTGGTAGTAGGATATGACCATTTTTGGCCAAAGACGCTCTAATACCATGTCAAGAATAAGTTGTGTTTAATTTAAGAGCTTAAGCTTTAAGAAGGTTCAGGAATGGTTTCATTGTATCTCTTGCACATCAAATCAATCTGAAACCAATGGAGAAGGCAAACCAGAGTCTTGTTTCAATATTGGCACCCTAGGATACGATTAATCTTGGAGAAGGTTATTTTTGCTAGATGGGAAGAAGATAAATAAAGTTAGGACCATGATTGCAACTTACAGTAGTTGAGAAGTTGGTTGTGCAGCCAGGTATGTCAAACCACCTATATAATTGAACCAAAATCAGAATAGGATGGAAAATAAAAGAATCCTACTGATGGATATTTGAATCACTGCATCTACTTGTCTAATTATGAGTGAGATGATTCAGACTGCAACAAAACCAGACATCTGGCAACAAATGTAAAATAATAGTTTTTACAATGAATGAATTCAGGTAGGGATCTTTAAGGACTACCTTGTCCTGCAGAGGAAATATAAGAGTTCACTGAATTTTGGGTTAGCCATGGTTCAGCTATACTGCCAGGGTAGGTGGGTGGCAACTGGGCATCTGGCAGAGCAGCTTGCAAAGAGCTCATATCAAGGAACTGTAATTGATGCATCAAATATGTTAAAATTTAATCAACAAAAGAACATTTTACCCTATCTCATCACCTGTATCACATGTTTAACACTATCAAATTTGCATCTTTACAGTAGGCAGTAATTAGCACAGAAACAACTCAAGTTCCGAACTTCAAATACTACAGAATTATTAATTTCCTTGATATAGTCTGAGTTGAAGAGAAAACAATTGGTACTTGATTCATCTTCCAAAAGAATACTTCTTTTGAATTCATCAAAACATTGATTGCAGGAAACAAGATTACCCAAATATTTAACTTTGCAGGAGTTCACTCAAGTGCACAATCACCAAAATGTTGCAGCAAGATTTGACAAGGAAGAATGAGGATGATAGATATTGAGAAAATTATACACACAAACTGGAATATGTGTAGTCACCTACTGATTAATACATGAATATCAGTTAACAGTCCAAGACATACCATATGGTTTTGCTCTATATCAGAATCAAAGGGAAGATCAAATGGGTTGGTTGATTTATGCTTGATTTTATCAGCTTGAGCCTCGCCCTGAAAGAAGAAGTAAAATATTAATCGAATAAAAAAAAAAAAACATATCGCTTGAAATAGGAAAAAGACCCAGGCAACCAAAGAACACAAACCATCCCAGGAATCAAAGATTGAGGATCTGGCTGACCACTGATGACATCTGATGGGATGTTATGATCATCAAATGATTTGAATCCACCAACAGGGGCAACACCTTGCATCCCACCTTCATTGAAGCCCTGGTGAAAGGAAAATTGCTTAGAGTTTGTGCAAGATGATAGCATTATCACTGTAATACATACAATATGCACCAACCTCAGAACTTCTAAAACCTAGATACCAATCATTGATTGATGGAAGATCATGCAGTTCTAATCCTTGATTATGGCCATTTACGGGAAGTTGGGTACCAGAACCTTCAAATGCATTCCATGGCTGTTCAATATCAACATACAAAACCAGATTTAGCTTTCAACTTATTCCAGTGCCTTCCAATTTGAGGGAATAAAGATGTAATTTTTATTTTTTGAAGTAGTATAACACAAGAATATAATACAAAATGAATCACCAAATTTGCTGTACTTGTACTTGGTATCTTAGATAGCTTACTTGAGAGATACTAGCTGTAATTGAAGCTTGTTCTTCCCCATTCTGTGCACCATCATGCCATGGATTTGATGTAACTGAAGAAGGTCTTTGAACACTAGAAATTTCAAAAGATGGCCACTGTATGCTTGCATTGAAGGTTGAAAATGGATCATTTTTTTCTAGCAAAGATTCATTAGTTGAAGGTGCTCCTGCTGGATTTTCTACTTGGGTAGTAGATGCCGTGAACTGGGGCATATCAAATGTTGCCCATCCTTCATTTTTAGCAACAGATAATTCTGGTGACTGCTCTTCTGAGGTTGCAACAGACTGCTGATGAGTAAAAGGTGTAAATAAGTCCATGGATGAAGGTTGGAAGGTAGGCTGCTTTTCATTCAAAGACGGAGCCAAAGACAAAGCAGTTGATGGAAACAAA
>JANHAO010021572.1:0-12511 GCA_026873985.1 Saraca asoca | reverse complement strand
ATTTCTCTATTAATGTTGACAATAAACAAAGTGTAAGTTCTTTTAGGTCCCGTATGTATTGATTGTGATTTTTACTGATGTATACGTTTTTTACAGTGGAGATGATCGTGAGATTCCTTCCTCTGTAACTGGTTATCCAATACGAGGTGTAATACAGACTGATGCTGCCATTAATCCTGGCAACAGTGGAGGCCCACTCTTTGTTAGTTCTGGTGAATTCATTGGGATAAATACTTGTATTATTTCCCCATCATCCGGTACATCTTCTGGTGTTGCGTTCGCTATTCTAGTGAAAACTGTGAGTTCGTATAACTTCGAACTTGTCACATTACTTTATATAATGTCAGCTTTACTTACAAATTAACATAAATTAATCAATACTCATGTCCAGGTAAAGAAAGTAGTTGACATGGTGATGAGTTGTACAAATGACACAAGTCCTAATTTAGCAATTGAGTCTCCACCAAAATCAATCTGGCATATGGTATATTGACATCCCAAATTCCGTGAATGGAGTATGTGTTGAGGTATGATCCCATGTAAAGGTGTTCATGGGCTTAAAGGCTCGGGGCTTATTAGACTATGCCTAATAGACTATTGGCGCAATTCATTATGTTGGATTATGGGTTTAAATCCATCAAATGGGTCGGGCCTTTGTATATTATGGGTTAAGTCCAAATTAAAGCCTTTGTATATTATGGGTTAAGTCCAAATTAAAGCCTTTGTATATTATGGGTTAAGCCCAAATTTAATTTGGACTAAGTTTTAACCCAATTCCTAATTACATTTATAAAAAATTTCTAAAAATTTTTAGTTAACAATTCAAAATTAATTGATTTAATATTTTAAATATTACTTTAATAATTATTGTAGTGCATTGTGTATGCAATTATTTTTTTTAAAAAGAACATAGTATATAATAAATTATACTATAAAATAAATATTCTTATAGAAGATAACATTATTTGGTGAAATCAATTATATAATTACCATCTTTTCATTTTTAGTAAAAGATAAATGTTAGAATTTTTAATTTTTCAATTCTTTCATTTACTCATGCATATTATACATTATATTATACATTAGTCAATAAAAAAGAATAAAGCAAACATTTTATTTTATTTCTGAAAGAAAACACTTGTTTGCATCGATATATCTCTTTTTATTTTTTAAGTAAGAAATTTCTCTTGATTTAAAATTTAATATATAATATTTTCACAAAAAGATACTCATGATGCATGTAATTTCTCATATCGTGAGTATATATTATAGTTTTAAATATAAGTTATTGACACTAATAGCTTATTTAGTGTCATTTTTTTTAATTAATACTGGACTAGAATTTCAATGTAAAAAGAAGTAATAGGTTACAACTTCCTTTCTCAAAGAAAATTTTGAAGTTAGAAATTAATTAAAAAAATAGACAAGATATAAATCTATTAACTTGTACATGAAACCAAGAAAATAATAAAAAAAGGTAAAATAGTTATAACTAAATCAAATATTCTGCAATAAAATAACAAGTCTTGATCGTTATATGAAGAATCATTTTTTCTTATGGGATCTATTGTCATCTTTTTAGATGTTTTGATTCATATCTTCATTAACAGTCAGATTGGTGACGAAAATGTCATATTTTACATTCAAGAATATTTAGTGATTCAAAATATTCTTAAAAATAATACTATAATTTCTTATTTATTGTTTGTTTTCCTTTCTAATCTAGAACCTTTTTAATTCTTACCATTATACAATTACGTGTGTTATACAATGATATTATTGGTTAATTGTATAATATTTGTAAATTATTATGTGAAGAATATGAAATTATTAGTTGATTATATTATATTGATGAGAAGTTATTAGGAAATTTATAGAAATAACAAAACTTATGTTTCTTTATATATATTTTAGCTACTTTATTAATATTAACTTTTATTAAGTGTATCAAAAAAATAGAATTAGAATCTAAAATAAATGTTGTTATCTACAATATTTAAAATAAATTTTTTTATTTTTTTAAAAAATATTTTATTATTTTACAAACCTAATTATATTTTGCACTCAACTAGTTTATTATTTTCTCCTATATTATTTTTAATGAATAAGAGGTCCATATTATTGGGTCCATGGACTTAAATTTGGGTTTTACCCATACTCATAGGCTTAGGCTCTAATTTGTAAATGATCTTAAAATTATTGGGCTTAGATTTGAGCTTAGACTCAAAGCCCATTATATCCCATGGGCTTTGGCCCAAGCTTGGCCTATTTGACCCATGAGTAGGTCTAGTATCATGTTATACAAGTTTCAATTCTGGCAACATGTTCACTTCATTACCATTTTTTTCCTTGAAACACATGTATATAATAGTAATATCACTTTGTCAAACATATGTACTCATGTTCAGAATATCGTATACATTCAGGTAAGTGGAATCGTTGACATGGTGTTGAAGGCTATGAAGGACACAAGACCTAGTTTAGGAATTGAGTCTTCACGATATCACTCTGTTAAAGAGAGTGGTGACATCCCAGTTTGTGCAAATGGAGTGATTATTGAAGTATGGTCCCGTACCTTATGAATTTCAATTCAGGCAACTTGTTCACTTCATTACCTTTTTTCCCCCATTCTTGGAACACATGTATTTCATATATGAGAAGTCAAACCAACACCAAAATATAGCTCGAATTAACTTATATTGATTGATACTCATGTTTCAACTATCTTATTCATTCAGGTAAGTGGAAGCTCTGACATGATGGTGAGGTCTGTGATGGACAAAAGACCTAATTCAAGAATTGAGTCTCCACCATATGATCGATCTGTCAAATGGAGTGGTGACATCACAAATTCTGCCAATGGATTGTTGATGATGTATGGTCCTATGTCATACAAGTTTCAATTCAAGCAATATTTCACTTCTTTAATTTTCTTTGAACACATGCTTGTGTATCATACTCGTATCTGAGAACTCAAATTAGACATCAAAGAATAACTCAAATTAGTTCTCTTTTAAATTCAAATTATATTTTTGTCACGATAAATTTGCATATTTTCTGATCATTGATTAATATAAATGCCTAATATTTGGTTTGTGAGATTCAGGTGAAACTGAAACATCATGGTCATTATCATCATGATCATAAAAATGTTGTTGGGTATGAAATTAATGAAGTGTATATCTTGTTGCAACCTCATTTCATTAGCTTTAGCAAAAAGTTTGAATTCTCATTTCTCATTTTCGATTACAGATTTAGGAGAAATCTATGTTTGAATCATTTAGGATATTAGTTAGAGCAATTCAAATAAAATATCAAATTGTGTATGCCTATCCTATATGTATTGATTGTGCTTTTTTTTACTACTCTCTCTCTCTCTCTAGGAAAAAACTCTTTGATTTTAGAGGGGTTGGTTTTTGCTCTCACTAATTTTAGAAACTTAGAATTGAAGTCTTAAACTACACAAAAACTTGGAATTAATATCTGTAGTATACTTAATTAATCAATTTATCCAATTATATGTTTTTTAATAAAATTTTTAAACAAGTATTACAATATCATTAGATATTGATTTATTACATCTTTTTGTTTAATTCATTTCTACATTATATAATTAATGAAAATTAAATTAGATATATGAAATTGTAAAAAAAAAAATACATGAAAATAAATTCAGAATTGTATGAAAAAAAATGCAACAAGCTAACATACAATAATATTATTATTCTTATTTAAAAAATTAAGAAATTAAATAAAATTGTTAATTAAGTGAACCTAAAATATTAATTTCAAGGTATAATATAGTCTAAGGTTTAAACTTAAAGTCAAGATTAGTGGAGGTAAAATTCAACTATCCAAAAGTCAAAGGATTTTTTTTTTTTTTTTTTACAAATTTTCTTTTCTTTTATAGGTATATTTTGCGAGAGGCCTATGATAAATGGGAGGTAAGGAATGTTGTGACTTGATACTTAGACATTGATTGAGATATTGATATATATAATTTGAGTTTTACTAATAACCACATACTAATACACAAGTCCTCATCCTCTCATATATATATATATATATATATATATATATATATACACACACACACAGTCTCTCTCTCAGGGATATAGCATCCTTGACAAATTGATGTTTCATGGGATATTCTGAATGCGTAATGGAGATGTGATGGTAAATATTGGCTATTGTGAAGAGTGTGAAAAGGTATGGGCCCCAACGTCATTTCCCCGTCCAATCTTGTGCCTCCCTCCCCACTGAATTTCAACATGAATGCATTTTTGTTTGAAAATGACTTTATTATGGTTTTTTTTTTAATTTATTAGATTTTAGTTGTGATTAATTTGTATATTTTCTAATCTTGAATTAGTAGAAATGTTTGATTCTCTCTGAATGATATTCAGATGGAGGTGGATATACTGCCACGTGATCACATGAACAAGTTTTGACCTCTCCATGCTCTATTACCTTGTGGAAGTTATGACAGGTATATCTTGATATTTGATTTCCCAGACTTGAGTTAGAAGTTCCTAAACTCATCTCTCATGTTAGATTAAACTTTTATACTTATTTTTGGTGCAGGCTAGATACAAATTGGAGAATATTTGTGGAGTTTTGTTCAAGAAGAGAACAAAGATACCGATAGTGTTAAGAGAGACATTTATATCTACTAGTAATATACAGAGCCAAACAAGAAACAACTTAATTAGAATGATAATATCCTATTCCAACAAAGGATAAATTCCCTAAATGACAAAACTGTAATGCCCAAATTAAATCTTAAATGACATAAATTAAACCCTAATTAAAATGATCATCATTCTTTATCATTTTTATTAAGCTGACTCAAAATAACTTTATTGATATTTTCATCCCTCATGCATATAACATCAAACAGGCATAAAGATATATCTATTTTCAATCATTTAGGAAATTAGTTGGAATAATTTAAAAAAGATATCAAATTGTGGACATCTATCCTCTTTTATGTCTCACATGTATTGATTATGTATATTTTTTTACTAACATATTCATTTTATTATAGTTCTTCTGATTCAGAATTCGAAAAATGGTTCTTTCTACCCAAAGACACTGTGAGTGCTTAACTCTTGGCACATTTGCTTCATAAAATGCCGGTTTTACTAATAAATATATATTAATACTTACATTCTGATTATTTTATGTATCTAGGATGGTGAAACTATTTACCCATCATACAATAGACCAACTTTAGAAAATAACATTGCAGCATGTCAATCTGTTAACTGATTTGAAACTGTAAGCAAATCCTGTTTATGATGTCAAATATACTAATAAATGTAAATTACTATTCCTATTTTAATTATTGTATGTATTCAGTTTAATAACACTTTTGACCAATGGAAGATGTTTGGGAAGAAGGTTCCATCATATCAATTTACAGGATATCGATCTGCTATGAGTTCTTAGACCTTGGCATAATTGATTTATATAATTTTGGCCTTATAATAAATATACAGTAATGCCCCTTGTTTTGACTATTGTATGTGTTCAGGTTGATCACATTATTGACCAATATGAGAGGCATGGGAAAGTTAAGAGGTCTATTTTAGAAAATAACTTTGCACCAAATTTGTCTTTTGAAAGGTTGAGTGCAAGTCCATTGCCTGGTTTATGTGGCGCTAGTCTTACCAATGATCCTACTGAGAAAACATTATGCTTATTCTTTTCTCTATTAAACTTCCTCTATTATGTCTTTTTTAAACTAGTTATTGCTGCTTGGAAAAATGCTTGTGATTGATTTGCATTTAGAATTCCAATCTTCCAAGTTGAGGAATTTTCAATTCGAAGCTGATCGAATCTCAATTATGCAGGGGTCGTGGCAAGCCCAACTTGAAGATCTACTGAGATCCAGGATTTGTTGCTGCCCTGCCACTTCTAGTGGGAAGGCAGTATCTTGCACCGAGGCTGGTGCCAATAAAAGTTCAAATCCAACCAGCAAGAACATTAAATGCGGTTGACAATGAATACAGTGAGCAAAAGTTCAAATCCATGTCTGTATGTTTTATTTGTTTGTTTTGCAAGACCTAGTTGCCCTGTGCCATCTATTTTTGGTTTTTATACAGACAGAGTAAACTATGTAGTTAGTACTTGAAAAATCAAGGAGACATCAAATTAGTATTGGAGGACATTTTAATCTCAATTTAGTATCAATTTACAAATTTTTACCTCAATTTAGTACTACTGCCACTAACTTTGACATGCATAGTCATTTTGGTGTGAGATTTTATACTCTTTTCATTCTAATATTCTCATCATCACACACGAATACTTTTTTTTTAATAATGATACCAACCAAAATTTATTAAGCATGTCATGTAATGGAGGAAGTATACTAAATTGATGGAAGATTTGTGAAATTAATGTTAAATTGATGCTAAAATATCTCTCAGTATTAATTTGATGTCTCTAATCTTTCAAATATTGATTTGGTGGTTTACACTTCAATTTGTTATTGATCACTCCTAGTAAAACTGTAAGCTTATTATGTATTTTGTAACTCTGGTGGTGTGAATTGTTTTTGGAATGGTATTATATTGAAGTTATTTGTTCAACCATTAATAGTTTTACTTTTTATTGTTTGGTATTTGGAAAACTTTCCTTGGTCCTTGTTGGAATTAGTGATAATGAATTTGCTTTCTGATTCAAGGGATCTTTGCAATGATTCACTAGGATGTGGAAATTTTTTGTGCTGTGGAAATTCTTGTTCTAAATTTTGGGATGAACATTGTCATCCCTACTCGAAACCAACAAACTTGAAGTAGTTATTTTAGAACGAGAACATCCCTATCATTGTTGAGCCAAAGCCTACTGTGTGATGATAAACTACGAGTCATTTTACATATAACTGCAAATTCATATGCCTTTCCCTGCTTAGTTGTTTCATTACGTTTCCTTGCATGAGCTCCTATTATACATCTCCTTAATGGTAGTTGCAAATTCATATTTTCTGTTTGTCGGACATTTGAAGTTGCGGTGAGTAATATATTATTCAATCTATGGTTTATTCTGTAATTATGTTTATGTTCTTACTTTTCTAGTTAATAATCTCTATTGTATTTTGATAAATCATATCACCATCTTTTTTATTTTAGTATTCACTTCACCATCAGGTCAATATATCTAACTTGTCAGAACATAATAGACGATAGTATTAAGATTTTAGTATTATGGTTGGATTAGAATTTTGGTCCTAGCTATATAGGATATAGTTTCTACATAAATAATCCATTCCATAAAGGAGAATTTAATTTTTGTATGATGAAGATAAACTACTAATGCCTCTAAGCATGAATCTATAGCTTTTGATGCTGAATCATGGCCACATCTTTTATCTATCAAAGAAGAAAAATGCATAATGAATGAAAAATATTTTATCTACCAAAAAGGAAAAATGCATAATGAATGAAAAACCTTCATTACACTCTGCTCATCTTTTTTTTTTCATGAGAAAAAATATAATTTGTTGGTTGATATTTAATTTAAGTTTATTTATGATTTAAAATATTAAAATTAACTCATTTGTAGTTTATATTATTAGCATTTTGTCCATCTTAACTATTTTATAAAAAAAGAAATATAACACATATTTTGCCATATCATCTTCTTTTTCCTCCTTAAAAATCATAAGAGTTAAGAATGACCAGTAGGTTTAATAATTTGTCTTTATATTTTAATTTTGGCCCAAAATGCCAATTGATGTATCTATCTTGTTTGATTTAATTTTGTCGCTTTAATAGGGGAAAAAAGGTCATGTGATGGAAGTGTGTGTAACATTCATTTGTTTTTTAATAGAAAATTACTAATAAAATGTTAATTGCAAATCATAGATAGACCAATTATGAAATTAAATCATAGATGCACAAAGTAAACTTAAGTCATATCAAATGAACAAACTGCATTTTTCCTTTATTTTAAAAAGGATTTAAATTTGATTTTTTTAGTGTAAGTTAATTTTACACTATCTTCTATTTATATGTTATTGCAATATTTTCTTATTCCCTAATATTATTAGTAAAAGATTTCACACTGACAATGGATAAAATTTAGACTTTTAAAAAAACAACTTTAATATATTTAGTTATGAAAATGCTACTTGCACTATCAATATTTATAACTTTTTGATAAGTATACATATGACAAAATTATAGCCAAATTTGTATGGCCTATTTAAATAAGTAAATTTAGGTCTACTCAGATTGTACCATAAGTATTTGGTTGTAAATATTAATAATGTTTTAATTGTAATACATGTCCTTACTCTTATTCAATAAATATAAATTATTTGTGATATTTGTTGCCACATATCAATATCATGGAATTCTCATATTAAATATTTTATTTTATTTTTTAAAATATTAAAAATCATAAAAATTAATAAATGACATTTTTTTATTGACTAGAATAGTAACACGTTATATATTTGAAAATGAAAGAATTTCTTGTTAATAGTACTACTATCACTACTCATGAAACTTTGTGAATTGAGGGGAAACTCCCACTAGTTTATTGGAATATATATGTAGATCACAATAAGGATAATTACAAAGTATATTGATTTTAGGGTATCCGAGAAGAGGGAGGACATCATTAATTGATAATAATTATTAGTTGATGCTCATTCATATAGATAAAGAAGGAGAAAGGCTAAACCCAAGGCACCAAAGCTCAAAGCTCCCTTTAACAAAGTCATGGTATCCTCCTTTCAATGCCAAAGTTTTGTTCACTAAGCCTTCTCTCACAAATGAATAGGTTAGAAGCTTTCCAAGAGATACATTCCCAAACTTTTTGAAAATTGCAAAAAAAAAAAAGTATATTTAATTAATAATTTGCATCCTCTATAAAGTAAATTAAAATGATATTCTCACAAGTTGGTATATAGAATTTGCATGTCTCACATATTATGACTTCTTACAATGTGTGCATAAATCTCCAAAGGGTGCATTGTCATTTATTAATTTTTCTCTTGTCTTTGCTAGTAAACCAATTTTGACCTAATCTTCTATAAATTCATTGCAAAGCACAAATCAAAGGCAATAATTCAATTTTTTTTTATGAGGAAGTTCATTAGGCTTTGATCCAAAAGAATATTCTCTATTATATATTGTTTTTATTCCATTAGAATATTCTTCGAACATGATTTGATGAGTTGTCTTTGAATAAAATGATTACATGTTTTATTTTTTGAAGACCAAATTTTGTTAAAAAGAACTAATTTAGCTTGGAAAAGTTAAGGTTTGGTTCTAACAAAAAATAGAATTATTTGAGGAATATGTGGAAAGGTTAAAGTTATCTTTATTTGAACATGTGCTTATAATCAACTTGCATTGCAAGATAACTTTTTTCACATGTATATATAGAACCTAAACTATATGCTAAAGTATTTTATAGCTAGCCTTGTCTCTAAGTTACAGATTTATAATATAAAATAATTCTAGATTACTTCTTCGTGTCATCAGACTATTTATTCACCCTAAAGGAGTAAGACAATTGGAGAAATACTTGAAGACTAAGAAAAACATGATTAATGCAAATATAAGGTACCCTTAACCATCAAGAAATGTTCTTACCCTCCCTAAAATATGTCCAATAGTCACTATCAAAGCTTCATCTATAAAAGGACTAGACAAGAGCCTCTGAAGACACAATAACTATATCCAAAATTGTGAACTCTAGATAGAAATCCTCTAAGTCTCTTATCCTCTTTGTAATTTAAGCTATTCACTAATAAATCTACTCTAGGACAAGAGTAAAAATTATTGTAGTCTCTTTGAGACAAATATTTCTTTGATACTTTGATTGTATTCATTAGCTTGTGATTAAGAAAAAGAAAGAGATGGTTTTCTTAATAAAGTCCTTGAAGTTAAAGGTTGTTGTGTCTTGTGATAAGGTGATCCATTGTGCCTGGTAAGGCTAGGAAATATTTGAATTGTGAAACAGAATTACTGGAGTCATAGTAAAAGGTTAGGTGGGAAATTCATGGATTATAAGGTAGGATAGCTTCAAGTCCTTGTAAAAAATTAAGTGAAAAAAGATTGTAAAAAGACCATAAGAAAATAAGCTAGCTAGTGGATAGCCTTTTAGCAATTATTTTGAGCTTGAAAAAAAAGGAGTTGACCTAAAAGATGTTCCTTTTTAACCATTGAATATCTATAAATGAGTTTCCATAATCTCTATCGTGCTCTTTTACTTTGAGCACTTTAAATTTTTTGCATTTATTTTATTGCTCACTATTTTTTTTTTCTAAAATCAATTTTGTTTATATCTTTGCAATTTGCCTATTTCTCTATACATCTCCTATTTTTCTTTGCACTACTAGCTTCTTTAAGTTGTTTTTTAACTTATTTTTTAAAAAATAACTAAGAATTTTGGAAAGCAACCATTCAAATCCGCTTGATCACTAGTTCTATCAATATAATAGGCTAAGGAAATCCAATTATATAATGAGGTATGGCTAATCCATGTGATGTGTATCATATGCAAGACATCAAATCTTATCTTACTTTGTCTTCTAAGCTTTGTCTAAGCTATTAGAGGGTTAACAAGGAACTAAAAACCATCACTTATGTCCTCTAGAGTATAAACCTTGAGATGGACATGCAATTCAATACAAACACTATTATACAATTAAATTAAATTTTTAAAAATGTAAAACATGACATGATGTATAGATATAATTATATGAAAGCATGTTTCATACTTAGTTAATAACTATTTAGTATAGTCATGGTATCTAAATAATCAAATATTAGATTTTATACCATTTTACTTTTTAAAAATACTATCCGAATATGAAGAGTCTTAAGCCTAGTTCAACCATTTTGAAGATCAAATTAAGCTCAAAGCTAAAACAAAGTGTTGACCTACTGATTCAAAACCAGTCTTGGTATTTTGGTCATAATTGCAGCTCTAAATCTCATTTTAGTGCAAACCTAAGCTTATTAGATAGTTAAGATCTATCTCCATAGCTTTCATGAAAGGTTTAAAGTGAAACTACATCATTTTAATTAAGTTTCAAGGTTGTGGATCTAAGTGACGAATTTTGTTACGAGTTAAACAACTTTGTAAAATTGTTTTGATTTTTATGTAAGGTTTGTTCTACTCCAAGAGTCTGATATTTGAAAAAAAATTTCAGGGGAGAAACGGCTATGGTCGAACAAACATCCCAAGATCTATTAGGTTAAGGTTCCAATGTATCACATACATCAAATTAAAAGTAAGAGTGAGCTAAACTAACCTTTAATCCAACTCCAAACGTAGCGGAAACTTCTGAATCTTCCAGTCACCAAGTAACCTAAATGTGTTGCCTTTACTAGAAATCCACGCCGGAGAACACCTCCAATGGCCTCTACAGCTCCTCTACTTGTGCTAGCAAGTCTCTGAGAGCTGGATGGACCAAGAATAAGCTGAAAAGGTGTTAGAACACTTCCGGCCTCCCTTCCCTTCGCTGTTTGGCCATGGTCGAACCCATGGAGACCATTTCTCCATCTTTGATCGAACTATTCAACCAAAGCAAAGGGAAGACACGGTGGCTCCTCCTCCTCTTTTGTCCGGACACCGCTGAACCCCAAGGAGTGGATGACAGAGCTCCATCTCTCTCGGCCACTCTCTTCTCCCTCATGCCCCTAACTTGGCCAAACTCAGCCAAAGCCAAGGAAGAAGAAGAGCAGCCAAAACGACGTCGTTTTGGCCAAGCCACTAAGGCCCAAAACAACATCGTTTCAGGGGCATAGGAAAACATTTTTTTTCCTTATTTGCAAAATAGCCTCTGAAGTTTCATTAAACTTCATTTTTGGACCCAGTAATTTTACCAAATTGCATTTTGGCCCTTGAACATCAAATATGTCCCAAACTTTGGCCATATCGTTCCCCGTTATACGTGTGACCTAATAGGCCCCCGAAATATTGGCAAAAGTCCCAAATGCCCTTTAAACCATTTGAAGGCATATAAAATTAATCCAATTAATTTTCTGATCAATTTCTCTAAATCAATCACTTGGACTTTAAGCTATAAGCGGACTCTAGTAAGCCATTATAGCTACCTAATTTTTGGTAGGAGTCTTTGAAGTGACAAGCCTGTCTGTGGCTAATCTTAGTGTACAGTACACCATGTACACAATGCATGATACAATCCCTTCATTACCTATATATGATCAGTCTGAGGTATGGATGCTAGTCAACCTCTATAACCAATCATAGTTTCTCAACATCATGAATTCTTTGACTCAATCGAATCCAAGCACTCAAATCTCATTTGAGTCTCAATTCTGCCTTGCCAAGGACTTACCGAGTTAAACCAATTCATTGAGTGGCCATGGATATCAACTCCAAAGAGTGGTAATGAATCCTATCTTGATTTGGCAATGCCTAACTACATTTCCAGATATACCCAATCCAAGCCTTTATTGTTCCTCATGGCTAGAGTCACATTTGACTTGGTCAAAGCATAACCTTCCATGTAAAAGACATC
>JANHAO010021571.1:0-12462 GCA_026873985.1 Saraca asoca | reverse complement strand
GTGAGAGGACCCAGAATGTAATGTATATATATACACCATTTTCTCCATCAAAAAATGGTAAAATGGTTACCACATATTTGAACGGACATTGCACCCATTCAACGGCTCTCAACGGTTGCACCATTCAAATGGGTAACGGTTGAACCAAAAAAAGGTTACATCCCCCCCTCCAACTTGAAACATTCAACTAGTAATTTTAAAAAAATAAATTTATCAATAAATTCATTTAATCCTAATAAATATAATAAAAAAGAAAATTATAAGAGTGAAAGAAATTTATTCACATAAAATTTACAAACTTAAAATAGTAAGGTGAAAATAATAACAACATATCAAATGTGTTTTCCTGGAAATAATAATTATTATCAATATTAAAAAATTCAAAATGATATTTAAAAAACAAAATCATTCATATTTTAAATAATTAATATTTTGTATAAGAAAATACATGATAAAAATTTTTAATTTCAAAATAATATTATTGACATAAATTAGAACCTTTTCTTTTTAATAATTGTACAAATATTAAAGCTTTATTAGATTAAGATGAATAATATTTAAATTTTTATAATTATGAGCTACATACCTTTTATGTTTAAAATATCTTATATTAAAAAAATAAGTTTGATACATGATTTTCCTTAAATTATCAATCAGCTATTTTTGTCCTAATGACATAATAGCATAAACTTAATTATCTCAAAAAGTTCTCTTAAACTTTTGTCTTAGTTTTGCTCTATTCAAAAATAAGGCTATCACACCAGCCTATTTGAGAGTTTATAATAATACTTATTAATATTTTACTGTTTGTGGGATTTGATTGATATTTAGTACATAGATACACACTAAACGTAATATCTAGCCTACCAGTGGTTAAGTAAAGAAGTGAACTAATCATATCTCGATATTGCTTCTCATCAATCAATTTATCATTTTCATTGATGTTAAGTTTAGTGGATGGATTCATAAGAGTGCAAAGTACTTTTGCATTTTCTATCTCAAATTTCTTTGAGAGCTCCTTGGTGTATTTTGCTCAAATTATGAAAATTCCTTCTTTTGTTTGCTTTACTTGAAATCCAAGGAAGAATGTGAGCTCATCTATCATACTCATTTCAAATTCACTTTGCATGAGATTTGAAAATTCTTTACACAAAAACTCGTTAGTGAATCTAAAAATAATATCATCAACATATATTCGGACAATCAAAATATCAAGCTCAATATTTTTGACAAAAAGTATGATGTCCACTTTTCCTCTTGAAAAAGCATTTTCTATGAGGAACTTATTCAACTTTTCATACCAAGCTCTAAGAGCTTGCTTTAATCCATCTAAGGCCTTGGTGAGTTTAAAAACATAATCGAGTTTTTCCATTAATCTAAACAAGGATGTTATTTCCATAAACTTCTTCATTTAGAAACCTATTTAGAAAAGCACTTTTCATATCCAATTGGTAGAGTTAAATTTTTTAAGTAAGTAAATGATAGAATCAATCTAATAAATTTAAGTTTAGTTACAGGTGCATAAGTTTCATCATAATCAATACCTTATCTAATTAAAGGTTGATTGCTTTCTTCTCCTTTATATTACTCCTTTTTTTATGGAAGTCTAGATTTAAATCCTCTTTTTCTTCAATACATTTTAAAGAATCTTTTTGCCATAAGGGTTATTTCTTCATTTGGATCTTTTGAATTATGTTTTGGACTTTCTTCTTCTACTTCTTCATCTTGTGAGGATTTAAATGCCGTCTCCTTTTTCTTTTCAAACTCCTTCTCCTTTTTCATATAAGTTTTTTCATAGACTAAGTGTTATCCTCTTAATTCATCATAGGAAAAAGTGGCAAGATTGTTTCCTTCTTGTATAGCATTCACTTTTGATTACCAAGACTTTGGAAGCATTCTTAAGATTTTTGTGATAAGTTTGCCATTAAGAATGATTCTTCCAATGTCATGTACATCATTGACAATAGGTAAGAATCTTTCAAACATAAGCTCGATTCTTTCATCATCTCATATTCTAAAAACTTCATATTTATGAACAAGCATGCTCGATCTTGTTTCCTTGACTTGGTTGGTTCCTTTATAAGTCACTTCCAATTTTTCCTATATTCCCTTTGTTGTTTTGCACTTTGAGATTTTCTTGAATTCTCTTGCAGTCATAGCACACATGATTACATTTATAGCTTTGCAATAAATTGCTTCTTTCTTGTAATCATGAGCACTATAGTCTGCTTCAAGTTTAGGTATAATTTTGTCATCCACCTTTTCCATAGGAATGTAAGGACCATTTTTTATAACTTTCCAAATTTTCTTGCAAGATCTTTAAATATTATGAATATCATCATTCAAGATTTTCAGTAATCAAAGTTGACCTTATCAAAAAGTGGTGGCTTTGTTGTTGAGTCTGCCTCAAGTCTATGTGAATGGCTAGCTAGCTCTATTTCCTACAAGATCTTTACTTAAAATATGGTTAAGCTTTATAAGATTGAAAGCATGCTCTAATGCCAATTGATAAGGCAATATGGCCAAGAGGCGGTGAATTAGTAAATTAAAATATTAATAAATAATATCACTAAGATAATCACATAAAAATTAACAATTTTATGTTTTGTTTAAAAAAGAAAGTATGTGAAGCAACAAAAGACAAAATAATGTTAATGTGCTGATTGTTTTGTTGAACAAGCAAGATGTGAAGAAGTAATTTGCACCAGAATTAGTTAAAATAGAATAATAAATGTAGAAATGTAAATGTAAAGGAAACACAATATTTATAGAGGTTTGATTGTCTAAGAAAAACTTCTCTTGGGTCTATTCCTCTCCTCCCAATTTTTAATCTTTGGACATTTGAGGTACAATCCACTAATTTTTCAGGTTTTACAAGGGCTCTCTCACTCTACACCTTCGTGGCCAGATTTGTATTTAACAAGATCAAATTTATTACAGTTCACACACCACTCATAGGTGTAGCCCTCAAGATTGACTTATGAGTGCACAACCCTCACTCTCATAGTCTTTCAACTAAACAATCACTCACTCTTATAATGAGATTTCACCAAGCTATTGGATCAAGCAAAGTGCAAAACCCTCACTTTCTTTATCACTAGCTTATCAAATGGCACAAAATAGATTTGGAAGTGTTTCAACAAATCTTAACTCACATGTTTAAGATTCACTCTTTAAGCATGATTTAGTAAGCTTTCTTTGCACAAGAAGAAGAGTGGGAAGTTAGAAGATTTTTCTGATTTGCTTTTGTGTTCAAATTCATTTTGTTTTCATCATTCATTCTTCTATTTATAGACTTCAAGAAATGCCTTGCCTGTTAGTGATTGTTTGCTACCTCTAGCAAACTGTTGGAGTCTCCCAACTAAACTTGATAGATTTTGCTATTTTTCAACTTGTCACTTGTTGGTGTAGACCGTTTGTCTTCATGTATTTTGCTTTGTGTAGCCAACGGTTGCCTTGGTTTGTGATAGCTAAAATAAACTTTAAATTTGGATAGCTTTGACTTTATGCTTCATCCTTTGATTATGTCAGCAATTTGCACAAGTTTAAACTTCTAATCTGTAGCCAATGATTGTATTCATTTTATGATAGTAAGCAAATGGATGCACTATGTATTCATGTCCAATCTACTAAGTTGCTTGTTTTGCACCTTTTGACCTTGAAGCATGACATTTGTACTTCCATCAACCTCTTTTGACTTACTTCCATTTTGAGCTAACAATTGCATCCTGCTTAGCTAATGGCTTCCTATACATTAGGATAACAATCAAAATTTCCTGAGTTATAAGCACGGTCTTCAACATCATGTCTTGACCTTGTAAACACACTATGTGTTGCAACACAAAAGTCTGATGGTTAAAAGGTAGCTTATTAATGTGTGAGTGGCCCCAATGTTAAGACATTTGCAGTTTACCCAATATACTTGGTTAGATTGGTCAAATAGAGTGTTTCTCTTTTAAGCATGTATATATACACACATATATATGGTTCATAAGAGAAATACTAAGAGAAGTGGGATCAAGTCAAGCACAAGCCATTTAAAGTTCCAAGGTCAAAAAAACAAAATATAAACTTTGTTAAATAAACACATAATGATCCTGAAAACTAATTTAGATAAAACCAAATATCCATAAATTATTTGAGTAACTGTTTAGTTCCGCGGTATGAAGCTGGTCCTGTTTATTTGTCGTATGAAAGCAAGTTTAGCAAACTTGCTAAGGGATGTATACAAAAGGTTAAATTAGCACCTTGAAATATCATGTCTAATATAATAGATAGTATAAAATATTTTGCTTCATTTACTCATCTTTATAATAATCTATAGAAAAGTTTTACCATTGAAATATTAATTTAAAATTTTCTTTAACTGACATTATGTAACACCCGAAAAATTTCAAAAAATAAAAAGAAAAAAATTTAAAATAAAATTTAAATTTAAAAAGGACTAAAGTGAAATTTTGATAAGGACTAAATTGAAAATTTTTGAATTCAGTGGGGTAAATTTTGAAATAATGAAAAGTTCAGGGGCCAAAATGAAAAAGTTAGGAAATCGGTCAAGCAGGTAGCTGGTTCCCTTAGATATTTTGCTGGCCTCCTTCCAGATCCTTCGAACCCCCCCATTCGGCCTTTCTCCTTGGCCGAATCTCATTCTTCTTCTCTCGGTCTCCGGCGTAGGTCCAGCACTTTTTCGGCCGTCTTCCTCGAAATTTCAGCAAGCTGCTGGAGTTTGGATGAGGGTCGGTGCTTCCCTTCGTCCATGGAGTGACAAATTTTGCACATATGGTTTCCAACGAAGTGAGCTGGTTCGGCCATTGCGGTTCGGTCATGGTCCGGCCACTCCCTCCCTAGCGTTCATCCCTTCTCTTCTTTCCAACGTGGATACGAGCAAGAAAAGCTTGTAATAGTTCAATGTCAGCTTCTTTTCTATCCTTCACTAGGCTCGGTCGTTCATGGGTTTCGAGCAGGCCAGCGACTTTCCAGTCGGCAACAACCTGAAGGTAGGGCCTTTAAGACCCAGTGAGTAATCCTAGAACAAAAGTTTTATTTCGTAGTAATTGGTTTAACAATTACTAAGAAATTGGTGTGAATGGCTGAGAATGAATAGTTGATGAGGTTTGGAAATTTATTGATAATTTATTTTAGGTATTTTTCTGGTGAAATATAGCTTCTGTATTGCTTGACTTTCCATAAATTATATGATCTGAATGTGAGTTGTGAAGTGGTTTTGCTGGTATAAATCCTGGTTGCCATATGAATGCTAATTTGCTATTTGTTGTATTGGTATGAATTTTGGGTTGTTGTCTAATTTCTGATTGTTGTAAGATTTCTGATTTGTTGGGTATTGAATGAGAGTGAATTCCGGAATCGTTGTATGTGGAATTGATATTTTAAGTAAAATAACCCTCTAATAACTTGAAATACCGATGATGAGCTTATTCTGAGGTATTTTCTCTCTCTCTCTATATATATATATAAAGCATATACTTCTATACTAATAAATATGAAAATTAGATTCCCTGGAAACCTAATGTTAATCAGGTAATAACTATAAACAGCCTTTAAGGCTGGGTAATACCAAAAGAACAGCCGATATGGCTGGAAAATACAATGAATAGCTAGAAAGGCAGTAAAAGCCTAAAGGGTGGTAACAAAAAATATTGAAAATGCCATGATCACCAGTAAGAGTTTCTTTGGAATTAGGCGTTAATATCTAATGTATGATATATTTATATAACTAAACTAACTAAGGATCCAATGGTAATTCCTGGGCAACCCGCAAGTGCACCTGTGTAACATCTATTCTGTAGAAGCAATAAGGGGGTGATCTGAACTGGTGTAATATGGTTGGACATGAAGATCTGTTTTGGTTTCCTGATTAAATTCCTGTGGTTCCGAAACCATTGGCTATTCACAGAAAACTCTCAGGTGCACTTATGACCACCCGGTGTCTGTTGGAACAATAAGAGGGAGGGTGGAATAAAATAAAATATCTGTATGGTATTCTGGATGGAAAAGGAGGTAATCTGATTGGTTTTGGTTACTATTGGAATTATCTGGATCCAATCAGCATTCTGTAAATACAAAGAAATAAAATAGCAATAGTATAAATAATGAAAAATAGTAACAAGCATATATTGTATAAGTTTGTATTTCTGATATTTAGTAAAATAAATGTTTAGTTTGGGCCACCATATATTTAATTTATTGCTACGTATAGTATATGGCCCATATTGCATGTATATAGATGTACTGTATAAAATGATATAAAATTTCTGTAACATTTATTGTATCATGTTTGTGATTAAGTCTGGATGCCCAGTAGATTATCATTGTTCAGTCTGAGCCACGATATATATATATATATTTAATTATTAATTAGGTTCTGATGGGCGTATGGCCCTATTATGTAATAAGGCCTTGAGCCTCGGCATCCAGATTATAGGAAAAATTCTGTCGAATTTTTGACAGAAATAATAGTGTACTTATGGAGTAAAATGCATGATTAGGCTTGTAATAGGTTTCCTACGGGTGGCCTTGTATGCCGGTCACGGACTCGGGAATTGGGTCGTAACACATTAGTTAGCTAAAAGTAGATAATTAAGTGTAATTAGGTATTTGGTTGTAATTATAATGCTTTTTCATATGAATTCAACTATATATGCATGCATGAAACACTTGACAATGTTGATGCTAAATTTGGATGCACTATTATTTCACATGGCATTTGTCTTAATCTTTTATGATTACATATATTTTAATAAAATAGTTTCATCTATCTAATTTTATATACATTAATTAGAATTATGTTTATTATGAAAGTTAAAGTTCTTAAAGAGATCACAAGATGAGGTTAAGAATAAAGTATTTGTTAGTTCTTCAATTAGAGTAACCAAAATAATAAAAAGAGTCATTTGTAATTCTATATTTTATTAAAATATGCATAATACCATTTTATTTCATCTATACTCTAAATTTATGTATTTGTATATAGTTTAAAATTAAATTTTATTTACATAATGTTCAACTATAATTATATTCTTATTAAATATTGAGATATTTTATAAATATAATCTTATATATTAAATCATAAAAACCCCATGAGTATTAGGCTAATATATTTTATTTTAACAATTTTTTTCAATTATCATAATAAGATGGAGGGACAAAAATAATATAATTAAACCCAATTAAAAATAATGAAGCTTGTGGACTTGTAGTCTATTTTGAGCTTCAATATAATAGTTAAAGAAATAATTAATGTGTATTTTAATATTTTAGTCAAAACAAATTTTAAATTTAATAGAAAATTTTAAGAGAAATATATATATATATAATACATGTAAGATTCTAAAAAGGTGAATGCCCCCCTTGAAATAGTCACTAAATCATACCTATCCTTATTCATTTCAAAGATCCAAAGATTATGAAATTGTTTGACAATCAATTGATTATATTAGCTATTAGCTAATTATATTAATGGTTAACTAATAGTTTATTTTATTATCTGATTTGACTAACTGATAGTATTAGTTGTTGCATAAAGATGTTTAATAAAATTAATTATTTTCTATTAATATTTATATGTAAAATGATATATAAAAATATAGATACGTATTTTATAATTTATTTAAGTATTATTTTTCTTTAATAATATTTTATTTTAAAATATTATTTATCAGATTTTTTCTAAAAAGATTATTGTAATTTATTATTTATTAAATTTTTTTAAGAAATAAATAATTAAAATTTATTATATTTGTTAGTTTTTTAAAAATAAATAATTATAATTTTTATATTTATTATAATTTATTTTAAGTAATAAATAATTATAATGTATTATTATTATATATATTTTTATTAAAAATAGATAATTTTAGATAAAAACAACTCTATTATTATTACTAATTCTTATTATTGTCATTATTCATATTATTATTTCTTATAAGTTAATGGTGAGAGAAAATAGAGGAAGAATCAATAACATATTTAATGCATATGAATCAATTAGGAAACTATTTACCATAAAATATATTTTATGCATAATTCTTGTAAGGGTTTTGTTGTGTATTAAAGGCAATAATATCAAAAATTAAATTGATCAAGAATAATGATGTCTTTTTGCACCCTAAATATTAAACAAATAATTAAAAAAAGTTAGATTTTTTAGCTTCTTGAAATTAGTTTTTTAAAAGTTAAAAATTTGACTTAAATAGTTATTTATTAAACATTCAAAATAGTTTACTGATTCAGTCAAATAATTAAAATCTCTCAAATTAATTAAAAATTATTTATGGAACACCCTTCATATTTTGTTTAGCACATAAACTTGGTTGAATACAGCATATGGCATTTCTAATAAAAAGGAGAAAAAATAATTAGATAAAATAATGAAAGTTAAGTCAGTTGCCTTCGTTATTTTCATTTAATTTTCAGATAGGTTTGAGATTATATTCTTATGCTTACTTTAATTTTTAATTAAATATTTTTTATTTTTATATTAAATTTTTTTGATAATTAATACATGAAAATAATGATTTATTAATAAATTATGAATTAAAAATCATGTGACCTCAAATTTCCTTCTAAAAAATAATTTCATAAAATATTTTGATTTTATCTACATTATTTATCAATTAAAGCACAAATATAAATGATATATAAGTTTTATATTAACAATTATTGAATCACAATAAAATATTGTTCAAATGTATTGATCACTATTGGGATTTAATTGAAAAATGAAGCAAATTATCTTATAAAAAGGAAAAGTAATTATAAGAATTCAGTTTTAAACTTTCAAACAGTATCTAATTTACAATTGAATAAAATTATAAATAATAATTAAGTAATTTAACCAATAATAAAATACCAAGTATGAACATTTTCAATTGAGATTTTGGAAAAAATAAATAAATTATGAAACACCTAAAATTTCTAAATCGGTATTCTAGAACACCTTGAAGGAGAAAAACCCTGCTGCAAATTACGATTTCTCCTATTTCCCGATTTAGGTATCAATTTCTGCTGAATTTTGAAAGGGACAAATTCTTTAAGAACACACACATCTATACACAATTTTTATGTAGAGCAAACACAAGATTGAAGTTGGAGATTTGACAATCAGTAATTTTTTCATGTAATAATGAAGATATCTAAATATGTGCAGCAATAAAAACTTCCCTTTAAGGTGTACACAATTGTTTATAAGGAGAGAAAATAATTATGTTCACGTAAGAATAGATAATTTAATAATCGAAAGTAATTATTAATTTTAATAATTGATCGTCACATAATCTCAAATAATTATAACAGAGAGTTATATAATATTCATAAATTTTTAAAAGATATCAAAATCGACCAATGCTCAAACTTATATCGAATAAACATATAATAAGATATTTTTAATAAAGTCAAAAATTAGGCTAATGTGGAAATTAGTTTGAATCCGCACTAGCACTTTCAGTGCCATATAAATATAATATTTTATTAATTTTATGATAAATTTTATAATATTTTATATAATTATTTATGATAAATCAACGTCAAATAAAAAATTGCCATTTCACACTTTTGTCAATCAGAACACTATTTATAATGATTTCTCTAATGATTAGTATTCAGTCTTCTTCCACTGATCATGGCTAAATTTATACCAGGTCACAATCGAATTTCTTACCTTACTATTGAGCCTGTCATTTCATTAAAATTTTATTAGAAAATGTAAATTTAAGTGTTTCATGCGTGAGATCAAGATTCTCTCCTTGTATTATAAATAAAATTAATAATTTTATTTTTAAAATTATAAAATATTGATAAAATAATTTTTTTTAATTATAAAAACGGTCATAATACTCTATATATATAAATTTATCACTTTATATATATAATTTTATCTTTAAATAAAATAATAAAATTATATAAATAAAATATTATTTAGGGATTACAATAACTATTTTTATAATTTAAACATCATTTTCCAACACTTTATAATGAGAAAGGAATCTACCATCGTTTTCATAAATACAGAAACAAAAGCCTTGAAGAAAATTATTTTTGTTGGTTACTTAAGAAGTGTTTTGATGGCAGGTGTTGGTATGATGTCTCCTTGTCTTTTTCTTTTTCTTTTTTTTTTTGGGTCAAATATTTTCCCAACAAACCGCCCATTGCAGTGGACAAATTTTATATATCAGAAAAAAAAAACATTGTTTTAAGTGAATCACACATTAGATGAAGACATTTTCTTCTAGAAAACATGGTCCTCACAAACTTAGACCTTGTGTATGACAAAATATAGATGTTAACACACCTATTACATGTCTCGACCGCAACTACCAAACGAATGCTTTTTCCATAGACCACAAAAAAGTTAGAAAATCATTTCAAAGAACTGGACAAGAACGTAATTTTGAGGCTCAAATAGTTGGACACGTGCCCCGACACGGTCAGGTGCCATCAAAAATCACCAAACGTTGTATATAGATCATGGTTAGAAAAATGAGACACCTTCCAAGTACCAACTCTGCCCCTCTCACACAATCTATTCTTCTAATTCTCTCTTTTTGCAGTTTCCTCCATGGTTGGAGCTATTCTTCACATCAATGGCACCTTTAACTTCCATTTTTCATGCAGATCAAATCTTGACCGTTCAACGCTGCCTCCTGAGCCCACCATGATAAAAGCAACCCCTCTTCATTCTTATTGGGCTTCCATGCAGGCAGATGTTGAAGCCCATCTCAAGAAAGCTATACCAATGAAGGAGCCGCTTGCTGTTTTTGAGCCCATGCACCATTTGGTTTTTGCCGCCCCTCCCACCACCGTGCCGGCTTTGTGTGTGGCGGCGTGTGAGCTTGTTGGCGGTCACAAGGAGCAAGCCATGGATGCAGCTTCAGCCTTGCTTCTCATGCAGGTAGCTACTTACACTCATGAACACCTTCCTTTGACGGACAGGCCTAAGCTCTGGCCCATGATTGATCATGTGTATGGCCCAGACATTGAGCTTCTCACCGGAGATGGGATTGTTCCATTTTGGGTTTGCGCTGTCAGAACGGTCCGATGACCCAGCCCAAAACAATTCGGAGCAAATTTTGCGGACCATCATTGAGATCTCACTTGTGATGGGTCCAAAGGGGGTCATAAATGGGCAATATCGTAAAGTACTACACGCTCAATCAGACGGCAAAGATGCATGCCACATGGAGAGCATCAAGCATATTGTAGCAAAAAATGAAGGTGAATTACATGGTTGTGGGGCTGCATGTGGAGCAATTTTGGGAGGTGGAAGTGAAGAGAAAATTGAGAAATTGAGGAAATATGGGTTTTATGTGGGGGTGATACAAGGATTATTGCAGAGAGTTGAGAAGGAAGACAAGGAGTTAATGGAAGAAGTGGAAGAGATAAAGAATTGGGCACTTAAGGAATTGGAAGGTTTTGAGGATAGAAGAAAGGTTGAGGCAATTTATAGTTTTATTAATGTGTAAGACTTTATGTTAAGTATTATATTTTGTTGGGAATGAAAGAGAGAAGAAATATGGTATGGGAAAATAATGCACGGATAGAATATTCCTAAGTTAAAAAAAAAAAATGAGTGAGTTTTATAAGATTTGTATGTGTTTTTAAAATGTGCAAAGATTATTATAATGAATCACATAAACAAAACACTACTTGCTTTGCTTGTGTATGAATTTACTTTTCATTGAAGCGGAAATCAGTTATATGAGTGGCAAATGACTTGTAATATGTTTTCCAAGTGAGAATATGCCGCGCGAAGTATATTCCAATTGTGATCCAAACATTTTCTAAGAATTTGTGATGGAAAGGACACTTCAAAAAAGTGAGGGGCTACTCATCTTAAATATATTTTTGACTTGAATTTCATTTTAAACAAGAGTCAAGTTTGAACTTCATAATACTTGACTTATGTTGTTTGCCAGCCTTAACAAATTTTGGAATAAAAATATATTTTTTATTTTTTATATTACATATAAATAATATAATAAATATATATTGTATAATAATATAAAATGTTAGTGTTTGATATTATATAATATGCAAAAAATTCTTTTAAACTCATTTAAAATTATTTAACTTTATTTAGGTTCATATATAATTTGAGATAGAACTTTAATAGCTAGACTGAATGAAAAATTTGTTATAATTAATAAGAAATTCGTTTAAGCTCATTAAGACTTACGAATAAGTCAAACTTAAATTCAAGTTTAATTTTTTCATATTTGATAAGCTCAAGTTCAATTTTTAATATCAAGTTGGAGCTGGAATAAACAAATTTTTAACTCACTTCCACTCCTTTGCACCAATTACTTGTGTCATTTTATGAAAGAAAATTCTATCAATATGTAGATAATATAAATGTAAATTATTCTATGTGTGTACTTGTGTATAATTTTATATGCAAAATAACTACAAATGACATTACCATCCAATGTCTATTTTTTTAAAATATAT
>JANHAO010021570.1:0-12466 GCA_026873985.1 Saraca asoca | reverse complement strand
ACATCCTTCTACCTTCTTGAGTGTGGCAAGATCAAACCAACTTAGCTTAATTGTGGCGCCATAGGCTTATCAATTGAGTTGAATTAGCTTCTTTCTTTCTTGTTTATTTTCTTAACCTTAATCTAGAAAATTATCAATCGCTTCCGCCCAAATTATTTCACATCAGAAGGCCAGGGTAGGGGTGCTTTTGATTAGCCCTGAGGGACACAAAATCCTTTACGCACTAAGATTTGATTTTTAGGCCACAAATAATGAAGCTGAATATGAAGCATTGTTAGCAAGGCTCCATTTAGTAGGGGAGATGTGAGCCAAAAACCTGAGAATATTTAATGATTCCTAACTTATAGTTTGCCATGTGTGGGGTGAGTACCAAACAAGGGGGTCAAAGATGGCCCTCTACCTTCAAAAAGTTCAGGGATTACTTGGATCTTTCCAGCAATATAAGATCAATTAAATCCCGTGAACTCAAAACATGCATGCAGATGCATTAGCTCACTTGGCCACAACCAGAGGTACAAATTTTTTGGGAGTAATCCTGGTAGAGTTCCTTCCATCAACAAGCACAAAGTAGAAGGACACTGTAATGGCAATTGTTATGGTGCAGAACTCATGGATGAGTCCAATCTTAGATTACTTACAAGATGGTAAACTGCCATAAGATAAGATAGAAGCTCATCAATTACGAGCTCGAGCAGTTAGGTACTACATTTACGATGACATGCTATATAAAAATGGGCTCTCAACCCCATTCCTAAGGTGCATAAACGGTCATAACTGTGACACGATCCTAAAGGATATCCACACCAGCCATTGTAGGAACCATGTTGGGGGGTTGTCCTTAGATCACGAGGCACTCTGGCAAGGATTTTATTGGCCTACAATGAAACAAGATGTTACCGACCTTGTCAAGAAGTGCGACAAGTGTCAGAGATTTGCCAAGGTCCCACGAGCTTTGCTAGCCTATTTGCAACAAATGGTCAGTCCTTGGCCCTTTGCGGTCTGGGGCATGGACCTAATTGGACCACTCCTGGCAGGCCGCGAGAAGTGCAAATATGTTGTAGTCACTGTTGACTATTTCACTAAGGGGACAAAGGCAAAGGAACTTGCACAAATCTCTTTTGCGAAGATTGAAAAGTTTGTATGGGCTAATATTATTTGCAGGTCTATAAATCTGACTGACAAGAGGACACAATTCAACAATGAGTAGTTCCTCAGATTCTACGACAATCTTAAAATCATGAAGAGTTTTTCAGCTGTAGACCATCCTTAAGCCAATGGACAATCGAGGCTATCAACAAGATTATCAAATAGGTCCTAAAGAAGAGGTTGGAGGCCAGGAAGGGAGCATTCATAGATGAGTTGTAAAAGGTACTTTGGGCTTATAGAATCACAGCTCAAAACACCACAGGAGAAACTCCCTTCTCAATGGTATATGGATCCAAAGCCTTGATCCCAGCTGAACTTAAGGTAACTTCACAATGGAGAGCTACTTTTAATCTGGAGGATAACAATTAGCTGCTCACTGCAAACCTCAACCTCGTAGAAGAGACAAGAGAAATAGCCTGCCTCAGAGTTGTGACCTATCAATAACGAGTCGTGAGATATTACAATAGGAAGGTCTAAGTTTGGCAATACAGACTGGAGAACTTGTGTTATGCCTCATCCTCCCTGGAGCTCGTAAGGCCAGTGATGGGACACTAGATCTAAAATGGGAAGGACCATATATAATCAAAGAAAATTTGGGAAATGGATCTTATCATCTAGTAGACATGAGCAGAGCTGAGTTTCCTCGAGCTTGGAACACTAAACATCTCTGCCCATATTATCTATAAGCTTGAGTTTGCTTATCTAACCTTACAATATTCTTTTTAGTTCTTATGGTTGCTTATTAACTCATGAATGAATTTTCAATAGAGTACTATGACCAGAAGTGAGCTATCGCCCTTCTAATCTGGAAGCGAGCACTTCTAATCCGGAAGTAAGCACTCGCCACTCTACTCCGAAAAAGGCATTTGATTTGATGTACTTACAAAGACTTGGCACCACATGTAACCAACTATTCAGCACCACATGCAACTTACTATTTGGCACCATATGCGACCTACTATTCGGCATCGCATACGACCTACTCTTTAGCATCACATGTAACTAACTATTTGACACCATATGTGACCTATTATTTGGCACTATATGCGACCCACTATTCGACACCGCATATGACATACTCTTTGGCACCGTATGCGACCCACTATTCAACATCACATATGACCTACTCTCTGGTACTTCATGTGACCAACTATTCGACACCACATGCAACCTACTCTTTGGCACCGTATGCAACCTAATATTTGGCACCACATACGACCTACTCTTTGGCACCACATGTGACTAACTACTATTTGGCATCGTATGCAACCTATTATTTGGCACTGCATACGACCTACTATTTGGCACCATATGTGACCCACTATTTGGCACTGCATATGACCTACTTTTTGGCACCGTATGCGACCCACTATTCAGCACTACATATGACCTACTCTCTAACACTGTATGTGACCAACTATTCGACATCACATGCAACCTACTATTTGGCACCATATGCGATGCACTATTCACACCGCATACGACCTACTCTTTGGCATCGTATGCAACTTACTATTCAGCACCGCATGCGACCTACTATTTGGCATCATATGCAACCCACTATTCGACATCGCATACGACCTACTCTTTGACACCGTATACGACCTACTATTCGGCACTACATTCATGCTACCCACTAAGCAACAGGCTTGCCGTAGCATGACCTACCTGGGCACTTGACTTGTGCACCATATTTTGACCAGATGAAAATACATTGAATCTATTCATTGAACTGGACGCAAGCTTGGACAAAACAAAAATATTCCACAAAGTTCATTAAGACCTCATTCAACAGGGTGAATATACATATGTTCAAAAATACAAATCAAAATAAGTCTACAACCATCATAGCCCTAGGAAGCTAGCTTTTAGAAACTGAATCCCTAATGAAGCAAGTCATACACCATTTGATCATCGAATTGCTCTCAAGCTACTTCTTGACAAGAGCTTGTCCCTTGATTGCATCATTACAGGTGTATCCTGAGGAACTAGACATTTAGGTCGTCTTGCAAAAGAGCGAGGGATTTAAGAATCCTCAAAAGGGAATTGTCCATGGGAAATTCCTATGCAACAAGCCATACATGCCTTGAATCACCACACCTAAGACTCAGATCATCGAAAATATAGGGAACTCAACCAATAAGCCCACTGGGTCACTAAACCCTGGAAAGCAAGAAACAAAACACTAGATTTTTAAAAAGAAAGAAAGGATTCCCTTCACCCTATATAGTTGGAATAGCTTGAAGGATTGATCAATTACCCTTGATCCAATAGTCCAGCTAAAAATAAGGCCCTATCATTACTACATTGACAGTTATGAAAAGACTCACATTCAATGCAGTAATAATGACATGGGTAGACAAAACGATAGAATAAGGAACAGCAGCATGACTAATCGCGATCTCCAGCTTTTACCAACAAACTACAACTCTCAGTCCATAGACCACACTAAGAGCTAGGGGTTAATGTTGTGGGTATTATTTGTAACCACATAAACAAGCTAGTAAAAGTCTAATGGATAAATTCAACTAACAAAAGGCCAACTCATTTGGATTGAGGCCACCGTACCAAGACACCAGGTCACTAAAAACGAACCAAGGTCGCTGGCCAACATAGGTCAAAGCAATAATCTCAAGTCGTGAAAGCAAGGCCTAGCTTATAACTCATAGCTCGCAGAAAGTATCCTCAACCATTGGGAAAGTCCATCCAGTCTTTTATTCTGACAGGAATCTGTTATAACTGTCTATCCTAATCTACTATATAATTCTAATCAAGTCATAATACTTATCTATTATAGATTTATATTCAAACTGTAACCCCCCAACCATTATAAAAGGGGGATGAAATCATTGTACATGATACATACAATCATTAAATACAAAACACTCAGCGAAGAGTAATAAAAGCCATGGACATAGGGGTCAAACTGACTCTAGCCGAATCACGTTAAAAACTTCTGATGTCTTTCTATTCTTCCTCTCTGTCTCTTTCTCTCTTTTTACATTCATTCTTTAGCTTAGGGTTCAGAACTTGGGTTAATTAGATTTTACCATCAACAATGTTTAAATTATTAGAAAAACAACTCAAGAATAATCATAGAAATTTTATGAGTAATTATGAAAGTCTAACATAAAAGTCACAAGAGTTGAAATTTTTTATACAAAATCCTACAATTTTTCACAAAAAAAAATTATATATATACAGATTTTACATGTAATAAATATATCAAAAAAATTGTAATTTCATCATTCAAAGTTGCATCAAAAATTATTCAAAATTTTTCTATTTTTATATAAGTTTTTTTTTCACAAAATTTGTGAAAATACGTGGTAGGAACCATAACCGTGTTTCTAATAAGTATGCCTGGACAACACAATATGTGGCAATCTTGGAGCTGCAGCAAGAAGCAAGAAAAAGAGCCACCTACATGCTTAATGCAAAGAAGTGACCAAGGAAGAGAAGTTCATAGCTGGGACCCTAACTCACAGATTAGATGCCATGTGCTCTGAGTGACAACTGGCAAGTAGAATGCTCACATGCGATATGGGCCCTATCTCACATGTCAAAGCCATGTATTCTTTAAAATTGTAACGTGTGCATTAAACACTCTTTTAAGTTAGGACTGTCTGTTGCTCTCTACAGCCCTTTTCCATGTGTCACCAACAAGTTGTTAGATGTTAGGTGTGGGGCATGCTTCATGCTCAAAACAAAAGATAGAGGCACTTGAACTACCAAATTTAGTCTGCCCACTTTGCTTTGCATCCCATGTTATACACATCATTCAGAAAACTACCTTTCATTCTAGTACAACTAATCTCAGTTTCAAAACACATTTTGATGTATGAGTACACAAATAACAAAGTCACAATAAGACCGTTGATTCATGTTATGGAGGATTCGACAGTGTTTTTCATTGATTATTAATTATTTAGCACACCATTCCTGATTCATCCCGGCTTAAGAATGGCTGTCGAAAGCTTTGGCATTGAAGTATGACACTACCAATGGATATTAGCTCAAATGGTAAACGATTTTGCTCCTTTTCTTACTGTTCTGAGTTTGAATCTAGTGGGAAATTGTAAAAACAATTCAAATTCTTATAAATTTGTTAAGCCTGGCATAGATAAACCTGCTTTGTACTGACTACTAACAAAGTCTAGAAACTCCCCATTATTTTTATTAAAAAAAGTAGTACAATAGTGAAGTTATATAATTAAGACCAAATTCCTTGTTGACATGTGAGATGAGCAGTTATTGTACATTGTTGCATCAATATTATGCCAAATTAATTCTGCTTCATTGCATTCAAGGCTCTCATGACATGTATCTGCTCTTCTGCAAATACTGCAAATCATTACTGTAATTCATCGTTAGTCGTGTCCATGGCTTACAACCAATATATATCAAAAGAGAGCACAAATCTGAAGTAATCACCAGTTAGCATCACAGATTTTGCTGTGACAATGGGAGTAATTATTAGAAAGAAAATGACTGAGCATCATCTTGCACATGATTGAATCATGCAATGTTGGTTGGGAGATGAGTTAAATGATATACAATCACAATTGCTCAACAAAAAAAAAGGCAAAAAGATTACTTGCATTGACAAAGAAAAAGCTAAAAAGGAGGCAAAAAACCAAAAAAAAAAAAAAATAAAGAACACACACAACAACAACATCATCACTGCTATTGCTATTCCATCATCAGGTTTTCCATGACTCAAGTTTGACAATCATAATTTTTCTTGTATAATTAAGAAGACAAAACAAAGAGTAAAAAAAAAAAAAAAAACTTCAACTCACTCAAATCCTATGGAACTTACAAAGACTGAACAGTATGTAACAACCATGATTTGCACTGCAAAAAAATATGCATATGGAAAATGAAAACATCGGACCACGCTTCAGCACCTGCTCCTCCAATGGCATTGTTTGTTTCATCTGAAGCAGGCCGAGCTGCTGAGGTTGAGAAATCATAGACACAACCAATGTGGAATGAAGAAAATATATTGACTTGTGTAATTAATGTACACTTGTCAAGATATGCAGGACAATGAGGTGGGAGGAAAAGCAATTGATCTAAGAAGCTGCAATAATATAGTAAGAACCAAAAATCAAGCACGAAGGGAAAGAATGGCCTTTTCTTTGGCGAATTCACTTGACTGATATATGCTAGCATTGGCGGCCTCTGCGGCAGCCAAGTGCACCAGCATTAGCAGTCATGGATCCAACCATAGAAGAAGACTTGGCTCCTAAGCTTGAGGCCCTGGCATAGCTTGCTGATGCTCCAGCACCGGATGGATTGAAATAGGCACCATTTAGCAACAAATCTCCCTCTGACCTCCAATTCCAGCCTGCCCACTCATTTGAAGCTGTGTCAACTCTTTTAGTCACCTGGCAATGGCAAATTGTCTTTATCAGTCAGGAAATTCAATGTCAAACTCATTTAATTTCCAAAAGATTACGTACATAAGTTTAGCATGTGAGTTGATTGAAGTATTGTATTTGTACCTCCTTGGCAAAGGGGTTAGCTGGAGCATTGTATCTATTGCCCTGGCTGTTAATGGTGGGGTTTGCACTTCCACCAATGGCATACATTTCCCAGTGAGTGTAGTCATTGTTCACTACGTGGAAATATCCGTGTCTACACCTGCATTAGTCATAATTACAATCTTGTTAGATTCAATACCTAAATGAAGAAGAAACTAATTGAGCCCAGTTAAGTTCTTAACTTTAGGAAATTAATACACCATCTTCCTATTTTTTTAATTCAATAAAAATGTATTTACAGAAACAGTGATTTCATTACATTGATGACAGGGATAGGACTGCTCCTAGCCAATCTTAAAAAAACACATTCATTCTTTTCATATAAAGCAAATTGGAAACTTGGAAACCAGAGGAGTTTCAATAGGAAAAGTGGCATTAAATATTACCTTGGCATTCTCTGGATAAGTCCCTCTCCAAAATGGTTGTATGCAATGGTCACTTGCATTTGCTTGTCTCTTGTGTAAGAATCACTGTGGCCCAAGAGAATCACCTGAAATTTCAAAGTAACAAATATCAATTGCCATTCTTCCACCAAGAAAAAGTGCAGTCCAGAGCCGCTGGACAAAGAAAGTGAACTCACCTCATTGTGGTGGGTGAGGTGGTTGTTCGAAATTGTAATAGCAGTTGAGCCCATGACAGCATCCACAAGACCATCAGCACAATGAGACAAAGAATTGTGATCAACCCAAATGTGACTTGATCCAAAGATGGAGATGGCATCACCATCAGCCATTGTCCTCCACCCGAAATGTGTAGGTGAACTCCTCACCATGGCATTGCCAGTGGGTTTACAGTCATGGATGTGAAGACCATGAACTATAACATTGGTAACATATTGAATTGTGATGCAGCCTCCATTAGCAATGTGGACATTGGCACCCCTTCCATCAATAGTCTTGAAGCTGTTTACAATGAGTTCCTGCTTCAATTGTATCACCATGTCCCTCTTGAAGACAATCCAGAGAGGCCTGTCCTGAATGACAGCATGGCGTAGAGTGCCAGGCCTGGGGTTAACAGGGTCATCGTCTCTGGGATCAGTGACAACATAGAACCGACCATCACGACCACCAATGGCATTTCTGCCAAATCCAATGCCACAGTCTGCAAGGCGCTTCCGGTTACGCTGCCAGTTGGGGTCACAACGCCAGCAATCATCAATGGGATTACCAGTTCCACAAGAGAAAAATCCCAGCTTTCTCCTTTCTGTGCTGTTCTTGATGCTCCTGTTGTATCAAATACATTGTCCCATTGGCATAAGTATTAATAAAATTTATTTTCTCAATATAAAATTAAATTCGAGATGTATAATGAAATTTCTATGAGCTCTCAATGTGCAATTGTTGCCACACATTGCGATTATTCGCTACGTGTACTGCCCCAAAAGTCTGCAGGCAAAAATTATACACATCCTGAAGCCCGTTTGAAACTACAAAAAAAAAATTAGAATTTAATTCATTTGGAAATAAACTCATGAACAATTTGTTTTATGAATAAGTTTTTGTTTTTATGATTCTAATTAAGGAATAAGTGAAGACAACTAAAAATCTTCTTTGGGTATGAGGATTAAAAATCATTTAGATTTATTCTGGAATAGAACATTGTCTTTATTTAAGTATATAGCTGTCAATATGTACTATTCACGTTCTATAGAATCAAACACAAGGTTTAACAATGCATAATATCAAGAACTAGTAATTTGACAAGCAAATATCATATAAAATAGGAAAACAAGGTCGAGGTACAACATATTTAATATAGTAAATGGTAAAGACATGTGAAACACAATATCTGAGTAGGGGCATGTGATTTGAAGCATGAAAAGGGAGTGAACAACAATGTTTCAGAAGAAGGACAGTGAAATGGTTCCAAAAATTTCCCACAAAAAAGACAGAGGGCAGAAAGGACAATTTAAAATCCCCAGAGGGAAATAAAAATGGGGCAAATAGTCATAAATGCAGAATTCATTCAACAGTAGCAAAGCAGGAAACTAATGTGACAAATGAGTTGGTTGGGGTTAGGTTTAAATTCACAAGGGACGGTTAATACTTATGAGCACCATGAAGGCCAATGCAGCCCAACCCTACCCATCAACAAACAAACAAAGCCTTTTTAATTTGAAAGTGAAAGTAAATGAATTCAGCTACTAAGTTTATTCATGATCAAATTATGAATTAATGTAAACAAAACCTATTAATATGGATGCAAAGTAGCTTTTTCTTTCATATCTCCTCTTAACTATGAATTTAAATATGCTACAATAATAATAATAATAAGAGACTCACATCTCAACCATGGAAACAATCTCCTCTGGGTCAGCAACAGCTTGCTCATTTAATTTTTCTGCCTCTTTGGCTCTGTAAAATTCATAACACAGTACAAGATCAAAAACCAATATTAATGTAATAAAACCATAAACAAAGGAACAACAAAATGGCATCAATTATATGATATTATGGCCAAGACAAAAGCACATGTAAGTACCAGGTACAAGATAACTACTCATTTACACGAAAAAGAAAATTAAAAGGCTCCCGGCTCGTCTTCAACAACAAAAGCACATCGATTAAGTAGAGATAATTTTCATATATAAATATATATAGATATATATATATAAGCAAATCTAATTATTTATAAAGATATGTATTTTTAGTTTTTTTCTTCTGTCAGAAATTACGAGTAGGTGACACAAAGTACAATCTGTGGAGACAGGGGAGTGAGGGACAACGCTAAGGTGGGAGTGAAAAGTGTTACAGGCGTTTTACAGAGAGAGAAAATAAAAATAAATTAAAAACAAAAAGAAGCTCATACGATAGAGAGAGAGGAGAGAGGCTGAGGAGACTCGTCGGCGGGAAAGACGCCAGGAGGAAACCATTTTGCACTGTCAGAATTCAATGACCAAATTATCCTCATTACGCCTCTTTTTATTGTATTCTGTTGTTCTGTTAGGGGGTGATGTCGAAAGCTTGGACAAAAGTGGAGACGGTTACTTCTTTTGGCTAACCAATCAGATAGTTACTACAGTGATGAAGGAGCCCAAAGAACATCCATAACAGAATGAACGGCCCAGATCTGGGCGACGCAATGGCTGTGATTATTTCTTACTTCCGGTTACAAGGTATCGAGAATATTGTTAATCTAACGGTTTAGAATGAAAGTGGGGACAGAACGAACGGCTGAGATGGGTTGAAAAGCAAGGAAGGAGGTTCATTTTTTAACGTTGGAAGGGGAGATGTCCTTTTGGAACACTACTAACCTTGCCGCCATTGTTGAGTTGCTCAAGCTCTGCAGTTTCTGTTCTTCACCATTCCTACAAAAATAAGATATCCAGTTAGAGAATGTATGGAGTTTTCATGATTTCTACTTTCAATCTTTGAGGAAGTGGCGCATTAAAGCAGAGAGTTAGCTCTCTCCCCCCCCCCTCTCTCGCATGAAATGGAGGCTCATGACAAGAATCCTAATTACATTAGCACTAATGCTATATGGAAACGCATTATTGAAATCTGCTAGCAACCACCTAAGTTTTTTAACATAAAAGCATGAAACCCAAAATTATAATTTGCAAAGCTATCTCCAAACTCATACCCCAATCCGAAATCTGAAACCTAAAGCCTTAGTTTCCTTCAAAATCCAAACAATGCGGTTCAATTCCACAACCCAAATCGCACAAGCTGACAAAATCCCTGGAAGCCAATGCAAAACCAGAAAAAGTAAAATTCCAAATTTCCAATCCTCTGTTTCACACAGAAACAGGAAAGAAAAGCTAACCTGCTGTTTTCAGAGATCTGTTCTGTAGCCATGGCTCCAATGAAGAGCATTATGAGCATCAACAAACAGACATTGACCCATTTCCAAGTTGCCGCCATCGCCGTTTTCACCTCCAGCTGTTGCTTTTTCTCTCCCTTAATCAATCTCTCTGTCTCAATGTGTAATGAAAGGAAGAGAAGAGAGCAAAAGAGAGAGAAAGAGAAAGAAACAGAAAAGCAAAAAGCTGAGTTAAGGAAGAAGAAGAAGAGACGAGTGGACTCAACAGCTTCCAACATAACGGCCCATTTATAGAACCCAGAGGAGACAAAACAAACGCTAAAATTAACGCCGTTACTTAACTAATCGTTTTTTTGTTTTCGTCTTTCACGCCGTTAACCACAAGTTACGTTTTTTTAACCCTCTGGTTGGGTTCACCGTTTACAGCGAACAACTCTACCGAAACTACATCCGTCACGTCCATCTCCGTGCCTTTCATTTTTTGTTGCTTTTTTACTTTATCCACTATTCACTGCCCAACTAACATAACGCTTTTTTGACTGTGGAGCTACGAACGCATGGGTGCCACGTCGATTTCCGTTACGGAGAAATAGAGATAAAACAGAAACAGACATCAGACGGATTCTTGCTGATTTTACGGTGATGGACAAAGCAAATCAAATGAATAAAGAAAAAATAATGAAATGAAAAAAAAAAGTTTTTCTTATTATTTTTAATATTGTGATTATTTTAATAGATTCTGCGGAAACGTACGTCTAAGGCGTCAATCACGGCCCTTGCCTTTATTTTGAGGAATTTTGAGGACTATTCCATCCAGCAGGATTCAACTCAGAAGAACAATTGTTCCAGCCTGTTTATTTATTGAAAATACTTTTCTTTTCTATAGTTTTTTTTAATTAATAACTTAGAATATATTTTTCTGATTTTCATCTCTATTCAAATGGAAATTTTTTATAAAAAAAAAAATAAAAGCTTTGAAAATGAAGGAATTAATAGGGGCAATTTTTTTATAAAAAAAAAATTGAAGTTTGGGAAATTTTCTTAAAAAATATTTCCATCTTTTTTTATTAATTTTTGAATGAATTTCTTCTAAATATCTTTTTACTTGCTTTTTTTATAAATTAATAAACTAAAAACTTGCACAACTCCTAAAATCTAATGTGTGAAAATGTGATACAAGTTCTATCCTCCAATTTAAAGATGTGGTGATTATTAAATGATGTAAAATTTTAAATACTTACATCATTTAATAAGTTTTTTAAAATAAATGTGAGATTCATTAATTAACCCAAGAATAAAATTGCAATAGTGACGATTGCATAGATTTTGCATTGAAGAAGTTCTTAAAGACATTAAATAATAAATACATAATTAGAAAATAATATATTTTCATGCTTAAGATTTATCGGTAGAGTACAAGATAGTCTTGAGACTATATAAATTTTAAATAAGATTTCAATGATGTATACTTGAAATTTAACGTTAAATTGTTATAAATATATTTATCAGAAATTATTTGAATTTACGAGTTCACAAAAAATTTTAGACATACTTGATTCAATAAGAATTTTATATGTGTTAATAAATTTTTATCAATATTATACTTATCTCTCTCTTCAATTATAAGATGAATCAAATCTATATAATTTTTTTTTTCAAGCTTAATTAGGTGTTCGACTTGAGTCTCATCTTTTTCTTTACCTGGAAAAAAACTGTATAGTTGACTTAACCCCATCACAAGAGTTTTTTCCCCTTTACTTTTTTCTATCTTTGTCAAAAATACTTCATATTGAAACCTAGTGAGCTACTGACGAAATATACTACTAGGCTTTTCCTTATGTTAATCAAATTGTTCGAAATGAAGGATGAAAATGTTGAAAGAATTTCGTAATCTCAAGAAGAAATTCTACAACACAATAAATGTCAGATCTGTAGGCGAACCTATAGCATGTAACAATAATTTAAGGTTTAGAATTACCTGGTAGACGTGATGAATCCTTACTTTGATC
>JANHAO010021569.1:0-12464 GCA_026873985.1 Saraca asoca | reverse complement strand
ATTTATCCTAACCTACATAAGCTTATCACTTATCTTACATAGGCTTAGGCTTATCACTTTAACTAACTAACCTATTCACTAACATGACAGAACAATTCAAAGTACGAGTAAGTTCACTAATAGAAACAAGATTAAAGGAACAATTAGGAATGTACAAAATAGAGTCCAAAGGTTCGGACGGTAATGATGTTGTACTACCTACTGTTATAGCAACTTGTTTAGAGCCATTAGCCAAAGTGACAGAAGGTGAAGATGCTGACTGAGTAAAATGAGAAAGCAAAAGAGAATTACCATAGATATGATCAGAGGCATTGGAATCAAGGACCCAAGATCCAAGAGGTGAAGATTGAGTAAGACTAGTAGTGTGATTACTAGAGTGGACTATAGATGCAATTAATAAGGATGACTGTTGTGATGCTTGATTCTTGAGATAATCATCATAATCAGCTCCAGTGAGAAGAACAGAATTTTGTGAGTGTCCAGTAGGCTGTTCATGAAGAACATCATCAATTTGTGCAACATTAAAACGGGGAGGGCGACCATGCAGCTTGTATTATTTTTCTTTAGTATGGCCCCACTTGTGACAATAGGCACATTTAGGACAAGTTGCTCAATTTCCTCCACCGTCGCCTCCCTATTCCTCCTGAGGGCTCTGCTGAGCTTGGGAAACCATTACAGAATTGTCAACATCAGATGACTTGGATGGTGTAGGAATAGAAGTAATCGGAGAAGACGAGAAAAGACTTCTTGCAATGTAGGAACAGTTTGACTAGCAAGAATATGATCCCGAACAAGATCAAGATCAATACCCATAGTAGCAAGAGTACATACCATGAAAAATTTATCTTGCTGTGCTAGATCCTCAGCAATAGTTTTACCAGCAGGTAACAAAGTATTAAATTCAGCCTTAATAGATGACTTCTGACCAACAAAATCTGTGACTGACATACCATGCCATGATTGGATTAGAGGAAGCCCTACAAGATCACAGATCTGCGCAAAAAGGGTCTGAAAGAGATCAAACAGAGGGCAGAAATGGAACTGGAGCGTTGAACTAAAGCGGGTTCACCAGATGGCGGCAATGCGTGGCGACAACGGTGGCAGATCACCGGGCTAGAGTTGCCGGCGAGGTCTGGGTTCAATGGTGGTGGCAGTGAGGACAAGTGCATGCTGAAGAAGGTCAGATCTGCAGTGCAGATCTTCCATGAAGAGGAGGCGTGTGAGAGTGTGTGGCTCATCGTCCAGCAACGACACTCCAAGGTAGGCCAGCAGAGGGAGGCCGATCACGGTGGTCTGGTCAGATTTCTGATCAGACACCAAGAAGTGGAAAAATCAGCAGCATGAAGAGAGGATGTTCTGGTTTTCTGGGTTTGGGAATTTCTTGGGATTTAACCAGCTCTTGATACCATGTAGAGAGATAAAGAGAACATATGAAAAATACTGGTTATCTTATTCTGAATAGAAGTACATGCATATATACTAGATAGGCTGTGCTGACTAGACTCTGACTACTCTGGACTATTTTAGAAACATATGAAATCCTAAGTATGATACAATACATATTTTCATAATCTAACAGTGTGTCTGTGTTTTTATGTGCACAGAGGTGTCCTTGCATATTATTTATCGTTATTTATATTTTATGTGCTCCAGGTTCAGGATTTCTCTTGGATATACTTTGAAGCTTAGAATTAGTGAAAACTAGTTCTATGCCTGAATTGCTTTAAGAACCTAATTATAGCACTGTGTGAGATATAGTTAGAAGGCTATTATAGGTTTAATTCACAAATTTGAACCCTTCACTTGTTGCAGATTGTTGGACTATTAATAAATGACAATTCAGCTGGAGTTGTTGGAGCTGCTGCTTCTGCATTTGCTACTGTTTGCCCAAATAATTTTTCATTGATTGGAAGAAACTACAAAAGTTTGTGTGAGATTCTTCCTGATGTGGAAGAGTGGGGTCAAATAATCCTTATTGGGATTCTTCTGCGGTACGTGATAGCCAGGCATGGTCTTGTCAAAGAATCCATCATGTTTTCTTTGTATCATAAAGAAAACTACAATTCTGAAGAAGATAAACAATATCTTGAATTACAAAAAGGCGTTAGTTATGCCTCTGGGAAGACTGTTTCTGATTTAGCAACTATGATATTCCAAAGTTACATTGAGGGGCCAGATGAGTACCTATCGCGATCAAGTTCTACAAATAGGGTTTCTCCTAAGTTAGATGTATCACAATTTACATCTTGCAGTAATGATGATGTGAAAATTCTGCTTCGGTGTACATCACCATTGTTATGGAGTAATAATAGTGCAGTTGTACTTGCAGCTGCCAGTGTACACTGGATAATGGCCTCGCAGGAGGATGTTAAGAGAATCATTAAACCATTGTTGTTTGCACTGAGGTCTTCATGTTCCTCAAGATATGTGGTATGCTATATTACTTGAACTCCCCTTTTTCTTTGTGCAGTATTTCATAGCATTGTTAGTTGTTACTACTACTTCAGTCTTCAGTACTTCTACATTTCTCCATGTCACACATCATTGCATATACTTGTGTCTTTATTCTGTGAAGTAATTTGTATATATTTTATTAGATGATGATTATAGTTTTTCCCCTTTGGATTATATTATTTGACTTGCCTTGTTATTAGCGAAACTTTTTAATGATCTGTATACAGAAGGCAACTGAGCTTGCAAGTTTCAAAAGAACAAAATCCTGATTAGATATTTGATATCATCTATGTTACATTTAGAAGGGGAAAGCATAAACTGTTTGGGCAAAATGTAATTTTAGTGATATCCATATAAGAAAATCATTTGTTGTTCTGGGTCTGTTAAAACACTTGGCAATAGTAGAGATACTAAATGCCAGTGAAATGGTCCTGGTTATTACTTATTAAAGCTGATCATGACTGATGGATTGATACATAAATATCCCCTTGCACTAGTTGTGATGGCCATATTTGCTTATATCAATCATTCCTATATATTAATGAGCTTGTAAGCACTTCCAGCAGTGTGTTGGTTTTAGGATTTGTGTTTCTATATCTTCCATTGTCTGCATGCTGGTGTGAGACTCTGATATGTGTGCGGATGATGTGGATTAGATCTTTTCATGGATTGCGCATGAAAATGTGATTTAGGGAGCTGAATCATCATCCAACATTTCATCCAAATGCTTGAATTTGTATTACATTTTTACTTTGGTAGATGAATGACATTGTCAAAGGAGTGGTGATATTCACACACACCACTTTCCTAACTTCAAGAAAGTTACTTGCCATATTTAGAACCATTATTACCACAATTTACTTGCCATTTTACTTGACATTTATTAAGAAAGTTGCCATCAGGTTACCATCAGACCATAAGAAGTTACTGGCAGACCTTAAGAAAATTACAATTCATTGGAAAGTGGTGTGGGACTTGGTGTGTGTTGTGGTGTTTGAGCATCTTTATTCTTGTCAAAGTGTTCAAATTGGTAGTTTCACTTAAACACATGGTCCAGCATCCATGTGTGACTTTTAAGTAAATAGTCATTAATGAACAAATATTTGCTTAGACATCTATGTGAATGTGCTGTTTCCAAACTGTACTTCACGTTTGATAGAGTGTATGTGCATTTTTTTTTTTTTTCTTAATCTTTTCATATAGTTGTGTTTGTTTGTTCTTGGGAGATCTATTACTTGTTTTTGATATTGACGTGTATATATATTGTCAAATTCAAATTTTGGATTTTGATAATTCACAGATACATTGGATTTTTTCAACACTCGCTTGGATCTTACTAGTTGTTTTGTTCACTGACTTATGCAGGTACTCTGCAATATTCAAGTGTTTGTTAAAGCTATGCCTTCTCTCCTTTCTCCACACTATGAAGACTTCTTTATATGTTCTTCAGATTCATATCAAATAAAAGCTCTGAAACTTGAGATTCTATCTTCCATTGCTTCAGATTCATCCATTTCTTTCATTTTAAAAGAGTTTCAGGTATTTTTTTTTTTTCAAATTCCTTTCCCCACTACGTTGTGATTTGGAGATGGATGACTTCCTTCCATAGAGAAGGTTCTACTAAATTTTAGATGTTAGTTTTATCTCGCAAATTGGATACAACAATAAGTCATGAACCGTGATGTCAACTTTTTATCCATATACGGTAATTTCTTTTTGATTTGAACTGTTCACTTGTTTATTTAAATATGCTTTCTTTCAAATCTGAGAAATAGGATATTTCTATTTTGTGATTATGTTAGAATATGTATTTATTTTTATTGTGAACTATAAGCCTATCAAATAATTTCCCCCATTGTTTTACACAAACTGTAAGCGTAGATGTTTCACAGCTGTTTTTTTTACAGCTTATGGTGGCAGCAAATAATCTGAACAATCTTTGTCAAAATTAAAATAATCTTACATGTTCATTTGCCGTTTCTAGCTGGAGCATCAGCTCTTTTGGCACTAAATGGGTTGAATAACTGGGTGAAAGAACTCAATTGATGCAAGTCAAATAGACTATTTCCACGTGTGCTTGTAATCACTTGGGAACATCAAATTATGAATCATATAGAATAGGTGCCACCAAAATCTTTTGAGCTTCATCACATATGCTAAAAGAGGTGAAAAGATTATAAAACACATCAATATTTGATGCATGATCAACTTAAACCAAGAATTTTGTTGTAAACTTTGTAAGATAAAGATTAAAGACCAATGTGTGAACTTCATATCAGATACACTTGTGCAGGTGCACAAATACCTTCTCATAGGTTTCAGTAATTGTTTAGGGTTGTTTCTTTCTTTATTTTGAGGATTCCTTATCCTCTTTTCATTTAATCTTTTCTCTATTTGTAAAACTTTCATTTCCGATAAAAAAGGTTGTTGAGGGTTGTTTGCATTTATATCTGTATTTTGTCTCCATCCCTCAATAGCAACAATCAGAACGACATTTAATGTCGTGGAGTCTAGTGCATAAACTGACGCTTTTCTTAGTGTGTTGCTAGGATTATATTAAAGATCCAGATAGGAGATTTGCTGCTGATACAGTTGCTGCAATTGGTCTATGTGCTCAGCGACTTCCAGAAAAGGCAAATGCATGTTTGGATGGGTTGCTGGCTCTTATTAGACAGGGTGTGTATCTTCTTGTTAAGCCTATTTCTTATTTTTTTTTAATAGAGAAAGAAAATATTATTAAGAGAAGGAAGAAGATTATATGAAAAGAGGATGAGCAATCCTCAAAAGTAAGAAAAAACTTAGAAGACTAAAAGTACATGAAAATAAAACCAAAAAAACCACCCAATCAGAGTTCTGAAATAGATTCCCAATCCATTTGCAAATTAGCCAAACTTATCCTTCTAAAGAAACCATGAGCTTTAAGCTAAAGCAAAGTAACAAGCACAATCTTATCCCACGCCAAGAATGTAGGCTGCTATTGCTGTTTAAAATTCTAGCATTTTGTTCCAACGATATACACCATAAAATAATGAGTCTTGCAACTCCGCAAATGTTCAGCCTATTTATTTAACAGGTTATGTTTCTTGATTAATAATTTAATATCCATATTTGCAGAATTATCATCCGGGGAAATTGGGTCTGTGGATGGAGAGGATGGTGTACTAATTCAGGCAATTTTGTCCATCAAATCAATCATTAAACTAGATCCACCCAGTTATGAGAAGGTATGTTGCTTCATTTTTCTCATGAAAGCATGCTCCTATGCTTCTGATATCCTATTTTCCTTTTATTGAATTAAAGATGTTTCAAAGAAAAATAGGGAGATGAGGAGCAAATTGGATATGGCCTTGAACAAGATGCAAGACATATCTATGTTTCTTTATGTATCACTTTTTTTAATTGTCAGCTATTATACATTGAGAAAAAAAAATGTGACATTTTATGTTGCTATTTGAATCTTATTATTGTGATGCTTGGACCTATGTTTGGTGTATTGGAATTTGGGGATGTATTAGGTGTACTATATTCCTGTAATTGTTCATAATAGGCACATGAAGTTGTATCTTGTTTATGCGATGCCAAGGAGTGAAATGGGGAAGAAACAATTTGGTGGGGGAGGAAGGAGTTAGTCATGGGAAGTTTTAAGTACCTTTATACGCTAGGAATGTGAAAACAACTATTACTACCACTTTTGCTTCTGTGTGGGTGTAGCTCATGGTTATTTAAGGGGCTTTCTCTTATAAACTTAGAGTGATTGGAGAGCTCTTTTGAATTAGCCCTTATTTTTTTCATGTGTTTTTCTTTAGGAGGATATCTTGTCCTCCTTCTATGTACTGTTCTTCTCTTTCTTAATTATATTCTCTCTCTGTAAAAAAGGTGTTTGTACGTGATATGACATGGAAAATTTAAATGGTGTAAAATTGGGGTCTATTGTTCAGAAAATAATCCTGCTGACTATTATCCGTTTCAATTGTTAAAGGTTATTATTAGGCTGGTTCGTAGTTTGAATACTATTAAGGTTCCTGCTGCCCGTGCATTAGTTATTTGGATAGTTGGGGAGTACTGCTCTTTAGGTGAGATAATTCCAAGGATGTTGACTACAGTACTTAAATATCTTGCTTGGTGCTTTGCTTCAGAAGCGTCAGAAACTAAGCTTCAGATTCTTAATACAACTGCCAAGGTATGTTGCCAAGCTAATTTCATCTTTCTGCTGTATGTTTTTCATTGATCCGTATGGTTATTGGGTAAGTGCTAGTCCACTATCAGTGTTCTCCTCATTTCCACATTCCTTTCTGATATTTAGAAGTTTGTAAGACTTGATTTCATTTGCTGATCATCTTCAAATAGTATGTTCAAACTTAAAATACAACACAACGTGGCTATCCAGTATCCACTAATTGGAAATAAAGTGAGTAATGTGAAATTTATGTTGTTGGAAGCGAGTAAAGTGGACTGTTTAAGGAAAGCTGGGTGGTTATGCATTTCAAATCTGTAATCTTCTCTGAGTTTCTTTTGCTTTCAGAGTTTATCATTTCCATGACTGATATTGTTTCCATTACTGTTCATCTTATGTAGTTTATTGCTCCAAAAATTCAAAGTTAGAAGTCATAAATTTGTTTGCATTTGAATGTTAATCATGACTGTTTCAATCCAAAAACAAAACTGTCATGACTGTTTCTATCCAAAAACAAAAAATTAATCATAAGAAGTATTTGTAGTTCAAGTGCTTGCTGCTTAGTTCTCTGTTGCTTTGTTTGTTTGTGTTTATAAGAAGCTTGCAAACCTCCCTTCCCCAGTCCCCATCCACCGTGAGAAAGAGAAAGTGTTTTTGTAGAAGCAAGGATGTTATTGTTTTATATGGCCTTTGCTGACAGGTCTTACTACGCAATAAGGGAGATGATACCGGGACCTTTGGAAAAGTTTTAAGCTATGTAGTTGAACTAGCTGTGTCTGACCAAAACTATGATATTCGTGATCGTGCACGTATCCTAAAGAATATTTTCACATGCAATGTGGATTCCCAACAAGACATGGAAGAAGAAAATAGTCAACCTCGAAGCCAGAACCTGTCCTATATACTTGCGGAGAGCTTATTTGGGGCACAGACAAGAGCAGTGACAGTGTCTCCTCAACCTATAAATTACCGGTCTTATCTTCCTGGTTCTCTTTCACAGATAGTATGCCATGCAGCTCCGGGCTATGAGCCTCTGCCAAAACCTTGTACTCTTCCGTACAATGATCTTGATCAACATAACGGAGCTGCTGAATTTGGTGCAGATGAGGAAGATTTTCCAGAAACATCTGGATCCTCTGAAGAGGAAAGTGCTTCTGATTATAGTTCTGAACATTCAATTACTGGTTCAAGTGATGTCAGTGGAAATGATGAGATTGTTTCTGCCAATGAAGCTGAGAATAATGCTGATCCATTGATTCAGATTTCTGACTTTGGCAATGCCAGTGGAAGCCAGAACAATGTTTCTCACTCAGACACAACTGATCTTGGGGTTGTAATGTCAACAAGAGCTCTTGAGTCTTGGTTGGGTGAGCAGCCAGGCTACTCTAAAGGAAGCGTGATGGATCAAAGTCGAGTTCAAACATCTTCAGCAAGAATAAGCATTGGAAATATCAGAAGCCGGATTAAAACTAAATGCTATTCTCTCTTGGATCCTGCAAATGGAAGTGGGTTGAGGGTTAGTTATTCCTTTTTGTCTGAGGCTTCTAGTGTATCCCCTCATCTTGTATGTCTAGAAGCTCTCTTTGAAAACTGTTCTTCAGAGCCCATGTCTGAAATAGTCTTAATGGATGGGGATTCTAGCAAAGGCTCAGATTCTTCAGACCAGATATCACCGACAACTGAAAGGTAGATTTTAATCTATTGTCTATATCATGCTTGTATTTTTTCTATTCTGCTTTTCTTTCTAAGAAGAATTTTTTTTTTTTTTTTTTTAGTTTTATTGTTGAAATGCTTTCAAAACTTCCTTCTGTGGATTTGTCTTACCAATTAGAATTCTGTGGTATATTTGTTTATCATTTTCAAGATGAAAGTGTCTACTGTTGGGCCATGGTTTTCACATCTACTTGAGTTCTTGCTTACCCTTGCATGCAGGATTTTTATATCCTAGTTCTCTTAGTACCGGTGCATACTATTGTTTTTTTTCTTCCCTTCTCACTTTGTGCTGCAGTGCCTTGAAATCGCATACTGATATGCTAAGTCTGGTTTCCATGGAGGAGATCTCCAATCTGGAGCCTGGTCAGACGGAAAAGAGGACAGTACATGTTCACTTCCATCACCACCTTTTGCCTTTGAAGCTGACTTTGTTTTGTGATAACAAGAAATTTCCTGTTAAGTTAAGACCAGACATTGGATACTTTGTAAAACCCCTTCAAATTAGTATTGAAGAGTTCAGAGATAAAGAATCTCGCCTTCGAGGGATGTTTGAATACACAAGGAGGTGAGTTTTGGCTTCGACATTTGTTTAGATACATATAGTTCAAGTACAGCACTGCCAATTTAATATCCAGTAATTTAAAGAAACAACTTGCGTCATAATTCCTGCCTCAATATTAATGAATGATAAGATCCAGTAGGTCCAAATATTAGAATATAGCACCAAGCATTGAGGTGTTAGTTCATGTGAATCCCATCCAGAATGATGCTTTCAAAGAGAAAATTGGTCGATTTCTTGGTTGTTTAAATAGAATAGGGTATTCAAATTTAAAATTTGAAGGATAGGTCAATTCTAGTGAATAGGATGATGGGGCAAATTCAAATATAAATCAGAATAGCCTTTTGACCAACCATATTTGTATCTGGTCTGTTGTTTTTACATTCAAAATAGTATTGATATAATTCATTCGTGCCTTTTCTTTTTATATTTGCCAGGCATCATTTGGAGTTGTATCTTTTCTAATCCCTAATAGGATATGCTTCAGACTAAGTGCAGTATTTCCTCTATGTCAAATCAATTTTTATTTTAACTTCATTATTCTTCTGGAACCTAGAATAGTTATATCTTGCCCATACTGCTATGCAGACAGAACATCTTAGAATTCTACACTTTTACCATTTTTTATTGGAAGAATTTCTCATATGATCTTGACATATGCAATGAACCGAGCCAAATGAATGCTGATAGCACTGCATTTTTTACAAATGCATTCCTTTTTTTGTCTTCAGTTTTTTTTCAAGTGCTAGCTTCTGCATATCAACCATCTTGATTGGGCAATCCTTGTCAGAGGAAATAATCCAACAACCATATTGAACTAAAACAAAAATTTTAAGGATTTCCATGCAATGAACAGAGTATTCAGTATAACAATTATCTGTTTCATTAGGAGTTTTTATTTTCTATTTTTTTTTTCTTTTGTTCTCGCACCTTCAGGCCAGTCCTTTGCTTATTCTGTGTCATCGTTTCAAGATGTTAAATTTGATTTCTTGAATTATGTGCATCAGTTGCACCTTCACCGATCACATTGGGGAGCTGAACAAGGGTGGAAACTCTCTGTCAAAGGACCAGTTTCTTGTTATCTGCGAGAGTTTAGCACTGAAGATGCTTAGCAACGCCAATCTTTTCCTTGTATCTGTGGATATGCCAGTTGCTGCGAACCTTGATGATGCATCTGGTTTGTGCTTGCGGTTCAGCAGCCAGATCTTGAGCAACTCCGTACCATGTTTAATTGCACTTACTGTTGAAGGTAAATGCTCTGATCCGTTGAATGTTTCTGTAAAAGTCAACTGTGAAGAAACTGTATTTGGCTTAAATTTGTTGAATAGAGTTGTCAATTTCTTAGTTGAGCCATCTGTTAGCCACTTGTAAGTTGTCAAAGTTGAATTGAACATTTAAAGATATTGATAGAAGTGTGAGAAAATGCATTTGAGAAACTTGAAGGACAGGGCTATTCTTTTTTTGTAAGTGTAATTACTTTGGTCAAGTTGTTGGATTCTGAATCGATATTTTCAATTTTTGTGCTTCAGTTAACTCCATTTCACACCGCTGCCTTGTACTTGGATTAGTACTTTCTTTTGTTTGGAGATAGTACGTTGTATTTTTTAATCACTCTAACCTATATAAATTGTCATCTCATTAGGAAATGAGAGTGGAAGAGGTTTTTCATGCCACTAAATTTTGCAATTAATGTATCACATCTCTGCCTGAAGTAGGTGACAAGGATATTTTCCTAGGACTAAAGGACAGGTGAAGCAGTTTAAGGTTTATATTTTTGTTTTGAGCACATACATTGTGATTCATAGTATTCAAGGGTATAAAAATGTTGAATTAAGAACTTATTATCGCTATACTCTTTATTTACACAATCTTTCAAATTCTTCACGTTATAATTGAAAGAATGGAAGGAAAGAGTTGAGTTTTTGAAGGAAAGGAATGGATGCACAATGCATATTCTCCTTTTCTCTCCAAAAGGATGATGTTGATAGTTTGCCTTCATTACCATCTTGTTCTAATGTCAAAACGAGTTCAGTATGTTGCTGGGTTTGTGACCATGTCTCGGTCTCCAAAAGCGGAAAATTCTTATTTCCTCCCGTTGCTCCCATCTGTCTCCTTGATTATTTCTCAACAACCAAATGAATAATGCCAACTTAAGAATTATATAAAGGTTTGAAAAGTTCAGACAAAAGTACATAATTTTTAATAATTATATCTTCAGATAATTCAGAGTTTTTACAAGTTCTTTTTTAGAATTTTTTCACAAAAATTGTAACTTCACTTAAATTTGCAAGACAAGAATATTTCAAAATGTTTTAAATTTTTATGAAAATATTATAATTTTTTCAAAAAAAAGTGCAAGTGTGAAATTTATAATTTTTGTAAGAAATACATCAATGTGTATTTTGATGATACGATTAATCTTGAACTTTCTTATATTTCTCTTTTGTTAGTTGTAAACTAATTTCAATATTATAGAACCCAAAAAGTAAGGAAAATTTTAATTGCAAACAAGAAAATTTAAAGGAAGCTATAGTCTCTACCGGGTTCGAACCTAAGACGCCGTAGACAAACGCCGCGGCCCTGCCACTGGGCTTGAAATATTGACGCTACTTTTTATATGAATTAAGGGTATTCTGGGGAATGAACCCGCGAATAACTACAGCATCCATGTAGAAAATGAAGACATAAAATCGCCGTCTGTGGGGATCGAACCCACGACCACGTGGTTAAAAGCCACGCGCTCTACCTCTGAGCTAAGACGGCTTTGCTTTTTATATTGCAGAATTATATTCTATCACCAAAAGACATCCAAAATTTAAAATTAATTAATCAAGTACTGAATCTTTTTTTTTTTTTTAAATCAGGAAAGCCTATAAAACTAATAATAATAAAAATTATATAATTAATTTTAATAAATTTACTAGGAATAAAAAATTGGGGATTTTATTTGAAATTAATTAAAAAAAATCACGGACTATTCTTATGGATAAATTGCTTAATATAGTAGTGCGATCACTTTTGTGGTGGCACTTCATTATAAAAAAAAAATGCATTAGGTTAGTAAAATTTTTCATCCAATTCCTTCATAATTAAACACTAGAATACTCATGTATTAAGGAAATGCTTGTTTGATATAATGATTAGTATTTTTAATAATCAATTATAAAACTTAATAATTGATTATAGTCATTTCACTAATTAATTATAAACAATAACTTTATTTAAATTAAAATTTTATTTTAATTAAAATTATATAAATAAATATTAACATTTATACTTATATTATTGTCACTTTTTTTTAATATTGTCTTTATCCTAATAACAAGGATAATTTTTTTTATTATTTTCTCTTTTTATTATACATTTTAGTAATTTAATATTAAAATTTTTTATATATATTCAAATAAAAATAAATTATATATAATCAATTATTAAAAAATATTATTAAATATAAAATCAATTTTATTATAATCAATTAGTAATAATCAATATTCTATTTATAACAAAATGCATACCTTTAAAAGCAATTGATCCAACAAATGAAGGTTTTGGAACCCAAGATTC
>JANHAO010021568.1:0-12474 GCA_026873985.1 Saraca asoca | reverse complement strand
ATGAAGCCATTCCATTTAGATTTCACAAGTAAAATAGAGAGGAAGGAGAATAAATGGCTAACAAGTGAATGTAAGAAACAAATACCAAGATCTCAGTATTAAATCTTCAAGTTGCAGCCCCTTGGACTGATTACAGAAACTAGCCTTTCATGACAAGCTGAAAAACACAAAGAAAATGGGAGAGCAAAAGCTTGCTCTATGCGTCGAAAACACACAGCAAAAAACACCCTAAAAACTAAGCAAAAACTGAATGAAATGTCTCTAAACAAATGGTTCTACTCAGGTTCAAAAGGAGAGAAGCTAGTTGCATAAGTATGTAGGCATGTAGCTGTCTAGTTGCTGCTCTGCCACTCTACGTGTTGTGTGCATTTTGTAGACTGCATTCGTGCATTTTCTTCTTCTTTTGAGGTCTCCATCTGGTTGGTGTTTTTTTTGGACCAAAGGATGTTGCAATGGGCTCAAAAATCATGCCAATTGGGTCCTTAAAACTTATATTCTGCATGGCCCAATTTCGTAGCTTCTCTACCTCTGACTTACAGCCTACTTTTGACGCCCAATTTGATCATTTCAGCATAGGAATTCTTCATATGAATTGTGTATTTATGTGTTAGATTCCATTTGGGCCTCGTTTCACTTCAATTGTACCTCTATAACTCAAGTTATGGTCTTCTAAATGAGCAAAGGTCAGCTGCTCGGGGATAGGGCTTGGCAGCATTCTAATATTGGATTCAACTCAAAATTCAGATAACCAAACGTGTGATTCAGCCTTGGAAGTCTTCATCAAAGTTGTAGAGAAATCTCTTAGATTTCCTAAAAGATAAAAATCACATCAATTGGATAAGTGTATCTCAAGATATTTCCAAATTACAGAAACTGCTCAAAATTGGCCAATTATGCAGAATTTTTCAAATGATGCTAATTGACACAAATTCACAAATACATACTAAAACAGCTGGAAACATGCAATTTAAGACCTTAAAATGCTAAGTATGAGGACAAATAGATGTATCAAATATTGTGTTATCACATAGGAGTCCTTTAAGACACCTACGGGTCCCACTACTGGTGACTTAGTGTAGCCTCTACTTATAATGTCTTGGCGTATTAATGTGAAAGGATAGGATGAAAAGGAACAAAAAAGAGGAAATGAATAACTGACATACATGACTATGAGGATGACCTTAATTAAAGATTAGAATATAGGAAGAGATCTAGGAATATGATGATGTATGCATATGTATATGAATATGTTTATGTACAAGTATACATGATATGTTTATTACTTATATGTATGACCAAAGGTTTCTACCCAAAGTGGAATAGAAACTCTTACTTTGCTAAGCGGTTGTGCTCACTCCACTTATGTTACCATTTTAAAGAATGAAGCCCTACTAAACTTTTATTAAGTAGGGTTTGCTCCTGCATAATAAAGGTAAAAGTCTATTTTCAGGTTACAGATATCATGGTGGAGATGTTATAGGTGCCAACAGACTAACCCAGATATGTTAAGGATTTCAGTTTTATTTTTAGTTTAATTAAAAGAACCATTTATGTTAAATTGTTTATTTTGAATTTATGTCTATTGACGTCGGATTTTGGTAATGGTCCAAATTCTGGCCAACGGGGGGATTCTTCTAGATCTCTAACCTCTAATCAGTTCAAATATAGTAGAAAAGAAAAATAATCAAAGAAGAAGAAGGGAAGAGCAGAGAAGGAGGCACAAGGTTTAATGTGGTTCGGCCAAATCCGAATATCACCGGACCCTACGCCCACGGTAATATCTTATTGACACAATATTTCTACCATGTTTTATCTCTGTTTTGGCATAGCTTTTACACTCCAGAAGATCTCTCTCTCTCTCTTGCAGAGGGACTCCTTCCTCATATTTATAGAGGGAAGGAGGTTACAATGGTGATTACATATGCAGTAAATCTATTACATCAGCATTTAATGTACAAGATAGAATATATAGACTAAATCTCCTTTTTCAGCTACTGCAGATTGTCTTCTACAGGCAGGCCCCATTCGACCATTGGGGCAATACACGACTTAGTCTTCTGTCCGGTGAGCCTTCGGGTCGCAGGTTATGCTTTGTTAACCAGGTCGTTTGCCCGAACCTAGGAATAGCGAGCTCGTGCTCGCTCCTTCGCGCACAAGTTTGGATTGACAAGGTCACCCCATGATGCGGGCTGACGGTGAAATGACTGTGGGCACTGCTCGAGCTGGTCCTTTTGTTGGTCTCGGGCTTCTCGCGAGCTCTTTTGGACTAAACTAATTTTCACACACAACATAAGCCCCCAACTCTCAACTCGCTTTGCGGGCTAGGAGTTGAAACTCTTCTACTATAAATTTGCCTCGTTGAGGTTTCATAAATAAAGTTTCTTTTCTCCAATTTCTATTTGTTGTCATTTTCCTCTGTGAATACTCTGGTTTGAACCATCTGTGTGACTTGCACGTAGTCGGAAGATAGCACGAGTTGCAAACTAGAGCGTCATCGTGCTCGACCGGATCCTGTGGCCAAATAAATAATAAAACATGTTCGCACGAAAGCTACGAGATGGTTGAGTTCACATGCGAGCTGTGAAATTCAGCGATTCTGTTACTTTGGGTGAATAATTGATTTGTCAATTCTTTACACTTCAACGATCATGGAGTTACGCTAGCATTGAGTGTTTAAGAGTGTCTCCGCACCTCAGTGAGCACGCAGCTCAACTGGCTAAGTGAGTTTGTTTTAAGCATCTCCATGCCTCAGTGAGCCCACAGCTCAACTGGTTAAGTGAGTTTGTTTTGAGCATCTCCACACCTCAGCGAGCTTGCAGCTCAACTGATTAAAATGAGTTTGTTTTGAGCGTCTCCACACCTCAGCGAGCCCGCAGCTCAACTGGTTAAGTGAGTTTGTTTTGAGTGTCTCCACGCCTCAGTGAGCCCGCAACTCAACTGGCTAAGTGAGTTTGTTTTGAGCGTCTCCATGCCTCAGTGAGCCCGTAGCTCAACTGGTTAAGTGAGTTTGTTTTGAGCATCTCCACACCTCAGCGAGCTTGTAGCTCAACTGGTTAAAATGAGTTTCTTTTGAGCGTCTTCACGCCTTAGCGAGCCCGTAGCTCAATTAGTTAAGTGAGTTTGTTATGAGCGTCTCCACGCCTCAGCAAGCCTGCAGCTACGCTGGCTAAGTGAGTTTGTTTTAAGCAGCATCTCCATGCCTTAGCGAGCCCATAGTTACGTTGGCTAAGTGAGTTTGTTTTAAGCAGCGTCTCCATGCCTTAGCGAGCCCACATTTACGTTGGCTAAGTGAGTTTGTTTTGAGTGTCTCCGTGCCTCAACGAGCTCGTAGCTCAACTGGTTAAGTGAGTTTGTTTTGAGCGTCTCCACGCCTCAGCGAGCCCGTAGCTCAATTGGTTAAGTGCTCATCAATTCTTCTCCAGAATGAGCTTTGGGGGGCCTCAACTGGATCAAGGATCACAATTGGCATGAAGTATGAAGTCTTTGATAAGATTTGTGATATGTTGACCGCATGCGAGCTGCAGATGTTGCTAGCACTCGAAAGCAAAGAGGGTAAAGTGAATGACATTAAATCAATCGGCAAATAACTTTCGGTAGAATTGAGGAAATGACAATTACATTCACCCCGAAATTTGAAATACAACATCGAAACACAACTCAAACTGAGCTCCCTGGCTCTTGGTTGGTATTGTGCTGAGAAGGCTAGGGCAGCTGCCTTGAGGGTTGCACCACGTACTCCCTTAGACGCCCCTTTTTGATCAAGTCCTCAATTGCCTCCCTGAGGGCTCAACAATTTGTTGTTCTGTGACCAGCCTCATTATGATAGGCACAAAACTCTTCTAGATTTCTTAGTCTGTAAGGGATTCTGGAGGGCGGGGGCACCCCAAAATCTTCCTTGTCCTTTTTTGTCATGAAGATCTTATCCTAGGAATCCGATAGGATACTATATTGTTCGTAATGGTCCGAGTGCGGAGCTCGTTCATCCTTGGACCTTTTGGACTTCTTGGTCGTCCATTCAGTGGAGTGATCACCTTGGTCCACATCGCTCCTCATCTTACTACGAGAGGAGTCATCTTTTTCATCTTTCTTGTTAGACCTTTCCGAGCCAAAGGTCTTTTCCCACTTGATCTGCTTAGTAGCTCGCTTATAAAACTCGGTGAGGTCCTTGACCGGGGACTTATATAGGCTTTTGTACAGTTTCCCATCTTTACAAAGTCCCGTAGAGATGGTGGTCAACATGGTTTCTTCAGATGGATTCTCCACTGAATTGGCTTTGAGTCTGAATCTAGCAATGTAGTCCTTAAGCGACTTATGTTTGTATTGAAAAACCATAATGAGGTGGCAGAGGGGCACCAGTTGTCTCTTTAGCACTCGATATTAACTGATGAACTTCTGTTGACAGTCTTTCCAACTACCAATTGAGTAAGCTGGGAGGCTTCTGAACTAAGCTCGAGGCACACCTCCCAATATAGCTGGAAACACCCGACATTTGATCGAGGGGTCAGTTGTCTGTAAGTCCATTTGAACATTGAACGCGTCTAGGTGATCATATGGATCAGAATCTCCATTATACAAAAGGATTGCAGGGACCCTAAGCTTGAGAGGGAGAGTTCGAGCTTCAATCTCCTCGGAGAAGGGTGACCATTCCTCATAACGAGCTCGATCACTCAGAGTTCAGAGGCACTCCTCCAACTGAGCCATCTTCTGAAACAGTTCTCCAACTAACAGGTCTCGTACCCTAGAGTGCTGTTTGGGCAATTGTTGGGCGCTCTGGTCTCCATTGTCTAGGGGGTCACGACCCAGGGTTTGCTCTTATGAGCAATGAGCCTGAATATTGCTTTGGTTGGGATCACTCAGATGTCAAGTTTGCTATTGCTAGAGAGCATTCATAGGTGTTGAAGTTTCAGCTTGTCTCTGCATGCCCTGCGTTAACAATGTGACTCCTTTAATCAGTTCTCTCATCATGTGCTCAAGTTTCTCTTGACGCTGGAGCCAGGTTTGTGGTCCATTAACGCTATTAGCAGTGAGAACCAGCTGTACCAAACTGGTTGGAGGCACACCAGTAGTTGCTCTGACGATGGGAGCAGTAGATGAGTCTATTGTCAAGACATGACCATCTGGAGTATGGCATTGCGCATTTGAGGCTTTAGTGGCTCTTCCCTTGGCCATTGCGGCGGGAAACGAACCAGAATAGGTGAGATCCCCACAGACGGTGCCAAAATGTTGATGTCAGATTTTGGTAATGGTCCAAACTCTGGCCAACGGGGGGATTCTTCAGGATCTCTAACCTTTAATCGATTCAAATATAGTAGAATAGAAAAATAATCAAAGAAGAAGAAGGGAAGAGCAGAGAATGAGGCACAAGGTTTAATGTGGTTCGGCCAAATCCATATATCACCGGACCCTATGTCCATGGTAGTATCTTATTGAGACAGTATTTCTACCATATTTTATCTCTGTTTTGGCATAGCTTTTACACCCTGAAGATCTCTCTTTTGTAGAGGGGCTCCTTCCTCATATTTATAGAGGGAAGAAAGTTACAATGGTAATTACATATGCAGTAAATTTATTGCATCAGCATTTAATGTACAAGATAAAATATACAGATTAAATCTCCTTTTTCAGCTACTGTAGATTGTCTTCTACAGGTGGGCCCCATTCGACCGTTGGGGCAATACATGACTTAGTCTTCTGTCCAGCAAACCTTCGGGTCGCAGGTTATGCTTTGTTAACCAAGTCGCTTGCTTGAAGCTGAGAATAGTGAGCTCGAGCTCGCTCCTTCGTGCACGAGTTTGGATTGACGAGGACGCCCCGCGATGCGACCTAACAGTGAAATGGCTTTGGGCGTTGCTTGAGCCGGTCCTTTCGTTGGTCTCAGGCTTCTCGTGAGCTCTTTTGGATCGAACCAATTTTCACACACAACAATGTCGTTCATTTCAACAAGTGCACACATACAGTTTTAAGTTTGGTTTATTTATAAATTCAATTTTAAAATGAAAAGCTACTATTTATGTTTCATGAGTCTTGAGTTTATAGGTTCTTGGGTTATCACTTGATAATTCATGCCGGTTATATACTCAATTTTGGGGTTGTGACACATTATGGGCAAAACCTCAGATCCATTCTACTTGATGTTCACATATAAGACCATCACATCTAACAATGGTGGAATTTACTGCCCCGTCCACATTCAATTTTATCCAATCTTCACTTGGCTTAATCCATTGAACTATAATAATAAAATTATATTTATTTTAATATAAACTACTTTATTATTACATCTCCCTATATGAATAATCTCCTTGACCAGAGTGTAAATGCCATACTTAGGATGCTCTTATCTTTTATAATTATTCTCAAAACCTTCATTATTTCTCCATTTCCACGCAAACAAATATGCATCTATAAAAATCGTTTCACGTCACTAAATAATGATCACTTTATAAACCAAAATTGTCATTTCTCAAGTGCTAGGAAAAGTAATTACTATATTGCATTAGACTACTGTCATATCTATTTTGGAATTTAACTTTAAGACTCCAATTAAATTTTTCCAAGATGCATTTCATATTCTCTTACTTAGAGGTTAGCATATTTCAATTCATAACTATTTGAAATCAACCAAAACTTATTGCTTAAATGTGGTTTTATAATTTTTTTAATGATTAAATGGGAATTTTATTTAGAAAAATAGGTAAAAGCTAGTAACACAATTCAAAAATTCTTATCCATTCTTAATTGTTCTTGATTGAACTAAATTCAATTTTTGTGGTACATAATATAGTTTACCACCAAGACGATACATGAATGAATAGATTCTTTTTGGCTTTTTTTTTTTTGGTATATTTCAATTAGGGTAAAATAGTAAGTTCCAAAAGAATTCTTTAATAGATTTATTACTTAACTTATAATTGAATTCTGATTTTCTGTATTTAATGACTAATGTTCTATGTTATAATGGTAGAATATAAAGCTTTTTTTATATTAGAAAGCTTTATTTGCCCTTGTATATGCATGGTTGTTATACATTTTATATATGTTAGTTATGATCATACAATAAAGTAAGGTTGAAAAAAATAAGATTTAATCAATTTTTTATTCAATTGAGTCATCCTATCTTGTAAGAAAACAATGGATTTAAAATTGGGTATGTAACAATAACAAACCACTGGTAGCACATTAATCCCTTTATGTCAGTTATTAAATTTTTTTTATTTTAATTAATTGGGAATGGAATAGACAAAGGTCTTTAATCTCTCTTAATTGTGATGGGAATAATGCAATATCAAATGAATAGAAATAATATAAGCCGAAACAAATAAGATCTTCCTTCTTATGAGAACCAAAATATGATGTAATCAAGTAGAGTTGATAAAACAATAATAACAAAACTAAATGTACCAAGCAACACGAGAACACCATAATTTTAACATGAAAAAATCCCTCAATATAATAAAGTAAAAACTCATAGAACCACACCTATAAGGATTCCACTACCTAAGCTTATAGCTAGAGTGAGTCCAGATAGAATCCATAAAGATTGGTGATTAATTTCTATGTATTTATAGTGTAAAATGGGGGATTAGATATCTAATTAGAATATGAATTTAAACAAATAGTTTAAATGTTAACAAACCAAATAAAAATTAAAGGGAAATCTAATAAGAAAACTTCAATACAAGTGACTCTTGCAACCAATTCTATGACTGAACCTTGACACAATTATTTCATTTCCTCTTTGATTGCTTAGCCAAAATACTAATTAAGCCTAACACCTAATTAATTCTTATTGATTTCTTCCTAAATTGGCCAACAAAGCTCAAGACCTAATTAACCCTTATTGCTAAATCAGTTGAAGCCTAGTATTTCAACCAATTTACCAATAGCATTAAGATTTAAAAATGTTGAAACTAATTAACCAATTTACCCTAGTAGAAAACTAATTAATTACCCCCAATTCTCTAGGAGAATTGATTTATCCCAACAACAAATCAAAATCTTATTTCTGCTCACGACCAAATAGTTATAAACAATAACATTGCCTATAAAAATTCAGCTAGTAATAAATCACAATGAACAATTAATTAATAGGCCCTATTAACTAATCTTCCAAAACAATTATAGGCATGAAAACAAAGCATTCAAGAGAATTAAATTGAAAATAAAAGCAAGTTTCACAATTAACAAGAGAATTGATATAGAATTTCCTTTATATTGAAGTAAGAGTTTAGCTAAACATTAATATAAAAATAAAAGGAAAAATAAAAGGAAAAGAAAAAATATAATTAGAGTTAGGGTCTTTCCCTTGCAGAGCTCATCTCCTCCCACAAGTAGAGAAAAAAACAAAAATGGTTTAAAAGTTATTATATTTGTGGCTTAGTTAAGCTTTTATAGAACTCACTACATTAACTCTATTTGGGCTTTTGATAGGGTTGGAAGAAGGCTTAATTGGACATGGGTCTCCTCATATGAAATGTGGTTTTGTCTTTCAAGAGTTCAATGGCCTTGACCTTACATAAATATTCAATTTCTAGCTCAATTTATGAGCTAAAAACTAAAACAGCTTTTAAAAGTAATCCAACCAGTAACCTTGTAACTAATTGAAAATAGTGCATTTTAACCTCACGTTCTTCATGAAAGTTGTAGGAATGGACGTTAGCTATATTATGGGTTTAGGGTTGTACTAAAATGATAGATGGAGCTCCACTTATGATGAAAATGCCAAAATTGGTTCTAGATCATAGGACAACACTATGTTTCAACTTCTGAGCTTTAATTGACCTCCAAAATGGCTAAACTGGTCTTTGGGTTCTTCATGATATTTTTAGATCTTTCTTTTAGATTTCCAAATACATAAGAATCACCCAAAGTTAAAGTTAAAAACTCAAGATACACCTAAAAAACTGAAACAATATGAAATAATGTCAATTTATTAAATTAATTCAATTAAGCACAAAAACTGACCAAACCACAAAACCAATTACAAATATCCAATTAAGCACATAAACAAGACAAAAGAATAAGTATAGAAAGGATATAAATATGTATAAATTGTGTTTATCACTTCATATAACTCTTAGGCTCTCCCCCAAAAATAGATAAATTTAATGTGTTGTGGGGACAATTTCCCTCGTAAAGGAAATTTTTTTTTTTCATACTTGCACACACATGTGATTATTATATATACCCTATAATCTATGTAAAATTGTCCCTTATTTATTTCATTTATCATTTGAAAGAAAATTTTTATTTTAAACAAAGATTAAAGTATTTAAGTTTTCACTTATTATATAAACAATACATAGATAGAAAAAGACATTGAAGAAAATTATATTTAATATTAATATAAATGAAATTTTTATACAATAATTAAATAAGAAAAAAATATACTTTACCCACCTATGGTATGACCTAAATCCGATTTACCCCCATGTGATTTAAGGTGTTAAAAAAAGTCAAGTTGTGATTTATGTCATTAATACTTTGCTACTTGTATAATTTCTTAGTCCAAAACTAACAAAAATGTCACATGCTTGGCATGTGATCATCTTCCTTCCTCCATGAAATCAAGAATGAGCTTGCAAAACCTTATTTCTATCACCTAATCCCCTATTTCGTCTCCAATCTCAAACCCTAATACTTGGTATCACATATTTGAGTTTCCATTTAACATTGGCTTCTATGAAATTAAGCATTGGCTCGATTCCTCAAGTTGGGACAAGGCATAGGGTGCTCTACCATTGTGAATCTTCAAAATGACAATCAATTCTTTCCTTCTTTGGGTGTGTTGAAATGAATAAATCAAGGTGAAATCAAAGGTAAAATTTTGATTAGGGTATATGCTTTTTCACAATAAGATGAAATGAGATAATTTGGTGAAATTAGGGGTAATAAGGGGATTGTGTGCCGGGCATGTGACATTTCTATCAGTTTTAGATGGAAGAATTATAAAGGTGGACAAAGTGTTAATGGTGTAAAATTAAATATAGCACTTTTGACACTTTAAATTATAGATGGATAAATCAAATTTAGACCAGACCACAAGTGAATAAAATGTATTTTTTCTATAAATAATATATTTATAGTAATTTAAACTTACTTTTTATATGTATATAGTTCTCCCACAAACCAAAGCTTCTAGTTAAGCCACGGCCACCAAGTGTTCTTGTACTCGTAGGACCACACATGTCAAAATGTATCAATTCAAGTATTTTTTATTTCCTAAAAAATGGGTGACTCCTAAAAGCCAATCTGTTTTGTTTTCCAGTGAAGCAACGTGCACACTGTTGCAGATGTGTACTCTTAACTCTAGACAATACATTTCTTTTGGCTAATACATACATTCCTTCCTCCCTCATACGACTTAATCTCCTATCCCATAACTCAGTTGCATCACTTGACCCTAAAACATTAGCGCATTTAACTATTTTTTCCTGAGTCAAGAAAAGTGTAGAGTATTTATACCTCTAACCCTAGCTTTAGAACCCTCGAAAAGCTTCCATTTATCATGTGAAAACAAACTATCATAATCTTCATTACATAATTTTCCTACAAAAAGTAGATCCATTCAAATGTCTGGAACATGCTTTATACACTTGGGGGGTAACTTGGTTCCATTGGATGTCTCTAAGGTATTCTATCCAATACCAACACTCTTTACCACACCTTCATAAGCCATTTTCACATCTCCAAAATTACCTAGAGTGTATGATCTGAAGATATCCCTTCTAGATGTCACAAGAATGGAAGCACCATTATCCACTACCCAACTAGTTTCATTATTAACAAGGTTGATAGAATTGTATTCTTGTACCACAAGAAAATGATCAAAGGTTGTATTAACTCTGTCCTCATCTTTATCATCTTTCTTTTTCCTTGTATCGCTGTCGTCTTTCTTGCTGCAATAATCACACAACATTTTCAAATCCCGAACTTACTTCTGCTTTAATCTTTATTCTTAAGACCTCAACTCTTACTTTTACCCCAAGTTTCAACAACCATAACATCTGATTGTGAAGAAGAACCTTGTGATAATTTAACAACCTTAACATCATTATCAAACTTGATACACATAACAAAAAGCTTATTGATAATTTAACAATAATTATTAGTGTCATCTTGATGCTTTAAAGTCAACATTTACTTTATCAAGAACATTTTATTAATTGTTTGAATTATTCCACAAAGTATGAGCATATATATCCTCATCAATGTGGTCCAATATGTTGTCATCTACCCACTACCTAATGTATCCGCAAACTTCTCTACGAAACAAATCCTATACCTCCTCAGTTTTATTTTCAAGTTTTTCAATAGTAAAAATTGGCAGATAATATTCTTTCTCCTCCATTTTTCTTTTCCAAAGAACATAATTTAAAACATTCAAAAATACTATTCTACTTGTATTAACCTCCATTATTCACCACAAGTCAGACAACACAAACCAAGTTTTGATGCCAACGTAACGAGAATAATGCAATAAAAAATGCAATGAAAATAATACAAATCTGGAACAAATAATATTTTTCCACTTGTGAGAACCAAAATTCTAAAGCAATCAAGTAGAAGTAATAGAAGAATAACATTAAAATTAAATACAACAAGTAATAGGAGAATGTCAAATTTTTAACGTGAGAAACATCCCTAAAAATAGAAAAGAAAAAAATTACAAAACCAAACCAATAAAGATTCCACTATAAAGAAATCAACCATACACAATTTTTCTCTTTAGTTAAAATCACTAGAAACACTCATCCCTGTCAAAACTTCAAAGGTCACTCACTCTTGATCAACATCATTAACATGAAAAACAAATGATAGAGTTGAAAGAATCACAAAAATGTAACTATTGCTCTGTAATTTTCTAGGCATGACATAGGACAAAAATATGATCTCAACCATTCAAAATCAAGATCTATGTGGGGAATCTCTGGTTAAAATTGTAGCCAAATCCAACTAGAAATCACCATACAATCATTCATTTGATCAAAGCAGTGCAGATATTAAAGAAAAATATTTTCTCTCTTGTTGTCAATAAAGTTTCACTCTCGTACTCCACAATGAGTTTCATGGTACACACGATTCAGCCACCACTAAAACACTTATTTTTATCAAATAATAACCTTTATAATTACTAAAATACCATTACATCATATGGGCTTAAAGACTTGCATGTGTAATATGTATTGGACGATCCTCCGAATAGGATGGAAATCCAACCTAACGATAGACCTCCATTCAAATGGTCCGCTGAAACTTAGCAAGCTTTTGGGTTGTTGAAATAGGTAATGAACAATGAACCAGTTTTGGCCTTACCAAAATTTTCTCAACCCTTCATTCCCAAAATCAATGCTTCTAGCCAGGGGCGGATGCAGGAATCTGGGCCAGTGGGGGCTGGCCCGGATCCAAAATAAGAAAATTTATAATTTAGTCTCAAATTTTTTACTTTTTTTCACTAAGACCCATTTTTAAAGA
>JANHAO010021567.1:0-12465 GCA_026873985.1 Saraca asoca | reverse complement strand
ATTCTATTTATGCTGAGAATAAAAATGATAGAGGAATTCTAAAAGAGGCACTAGGACAAAAACTGCATGGTTCCCTAGTAACTTTTCACTCTCATAATGCCATGCAAATAGAAAGCGGAGATAGATTACAATCCTATGTCCCAGAGACTCAACCAGATGTATATTTGGTTCCTCCATAACCTCCTGGCCTTATGAATGCAACACAGCTTATAAAGTTGTGTGCTTCCTCAATGTCGAAGAAGAATTGGCAAACCTGGTGGATCTATCTATGGTGAATCACCATGATTCATAAGGATTTCCCTGCACTTTTTCCCTACAATTATGGTTTTCTATGAATTTTTTGTCGTAGAATTGTAGAGGAGCTGGCTCCTCTTCTTTTATTTCTCAAGTTAGAGATTTAATCTGTTTACTTTCTCTGGGTATTATCAGCATAGTGGAACCAAGAATTAAAGAAAGCAGACCTGATAAAGCTATCAGAAAGGTTGGTCTTGGTGGTGTCCTCAAGGTTGACCCGTGTAGTTATTCTGGTGGTGTCTAGATGTTATTCTAGTGGTGTTATTCTGTTGTCACAGTATAAAGTGTTTACACTGACAGTTCTCTCTCTCATCATCATTTTATTCATGTGAAATATGCTGCTATAATACAACCTGCTCTGGATATATCACATGTGTATATGGTTCTCCCAATCCTTTAAATAGGCTAACTCTCTGCAATTGTCTCAATGACTTATCGGTTACTATTCACAAGCCTTGAATTATACTTGGTGATTTCAATGCCTACACACCAAGAAGTCTGAGAAGCAGAGTGGTTGTAGCCCCAATTGACGTAGCATGCAGCTTTTTTCTAAATGTATAGAGAAACGCCGACTTCTTGACATGGGCTTTAAATTACGTGAGAGCGAAACAATGTGAAAAAGAGAATTGATATATGTCCGGCAAATGCTGATTGGAGGGTAGCTAACTCGGAAGTCTCTATTTTCCATTTATTCCCAATGGAGTTTGATCTTAGGCCAATATTGGTAAGGCTAAATACTCATTATCGAAACTCGTAGGGTAATTAGCCTTTTCGTTCTCATCCTACATGGCTTACTAAAATAAACGGCAAGGTTAGCCAGCGTAGCTGCTAACTCCCTACTCTAACAAACCTTCATACTGAATTTTCACTAATTTGTGTTAGTTAACGATCACAATCATCCTTGAACTTTCACTAAATCTATCTATGTTTATCTTCTTTCCAACCTTGATAGCCTTTTATTAGCCTAATTTTTATATTAAGTTTTGCTAATTAATTAATTCATTAATTTTGAGGTCCTTAAATCTCACTTATTGCTATAGCCTAAGCCTTCTCAACCTTGTCATACATACACTTAGCATATAAAATAAACATACCTAATATTTCTACGTTGGGTCTAAGGCATTTATCTATTTCTTCTTCTAAATATCCTAGCAAACATAAATATTTTTGGGCTATTTTTTAAAAATAATGATTTTAATAAATAAAATGAAGCTTGAAGAACAAGAAACCACACTCACTTTTATAGAAAAGAAATCTCTTAAACCTGATCTTGGATTCATTATCCTAGTTTTGACATGAGCCTTTGACTATTTGGGAAATTGCAACAATTAAAAGGAAACAAGGAGTAAGGAAGAAATAGTACTTAAATGAAGAATTTGACCTTCTTAGGTCAAAACCCTTACTTTAGGTTCGCACCCTCATAAAATGCAAATCATAGCTCTTTTTAGCTGAGCTACACTCTTTCAGAGTTACTTAATTACAAATGAGGGTTGTGAGAAATGTCGTAGGGCCTACTTCTTATTTAGGCTTATTGAGACGGCCAGTTAACCTGCCCTTACATGGCTAGCCAAATTGACGGTGCACAACCGATTAACCTCGCATGACATACTAGCCAATCAACTGGTTGGATTGGGTCCTAAGGCTGTTCATGGCTCGAAACCTTGATCTAACCTGTCTTGTTGTCCTTTCTCAATCCAAGTTTTGAATTCTAAAATTTACTTTAACTTGTTTCATACTATTCAATTTTATCCTAGTTTAATCCTATCCATAGGTGATGTTACCAATTCTCCCTCATTTAGAAAATTCATCCTCGAATTGTCCATTCTAATTTCTTAAATAACAACATTTATATCACATAGAAGGTCCTATTTCCTATAATTAAAATATTTCCTTATCATGAAATACTAGTGATGCCTATCTCACCCTTTATCATACTAAACTTCTCTACTAAGGAGTCATCATAGAAAACATATACTACTTCACTAAGAAGTCTAGACATTTCAAATGCATAGCTGATTCTAGTTCCTAGGTGATTTTTTCTTTTTCACTTATGTCCCATAAGACTTTGACTGAAGGAACATCCTTTTATCGTAGCCGTTTGACTTGTCTATCAAGAATGGCAAAAGGTTTGACTTCATAAATGATTTTTAGTCTCAAATCATCAGGAATTTGGGCAAATCCTTGACTTTAATCTAGTATATACTTCCAAAGCATAAACACATGGAAAATATGATATGTGTCAACCAATTCTAGAGGTAGATCTAAGCAATAAGCAGCCACTCCTTTTTGCTTGAGTATAACATATGGACCTATGAAATGAAGGCTAATTTTTTCTCACTTTCCAAAATGCACTACTCATTTCATACAAGATATTTTCAAGAAGACCTGATCCCCTTCTTGAAATTCAAGTGGCTGTCTCTTTTTGCTCGTATAAACTTTTTACCTATTTTAAGCCATTAAAAGTTGGTCTCGTATGACTTGGACTTTCTTTAATGCATCTTAAACAAATTTTGGTACTATAATGGCACTCTCTTATCTATCAAACCATCCAAATGATGTTTGGCACTTCCTCTCATATAAGGCCTCAAATAGTGCCATTTGAATATTGGTATGAAAACTATTATATTGAAATTCTACTTAAGGTAATTGGACCATCCAACTCCCTAAAAACTCTAGGATATAAGCTCTTAACATACCCTCTAAAATCTAAATAGTTTACTCAAACTATCCATTTATTTGAAGGTAAAATGTTGTACTAAACTTGAGTTGTGTACCCATAGCCTCTTGAAGAGTTTGCCAGAATCGTGATGCAAACTAGGTCCCTTTGTTTGAAATGTTCAAGATAGGTACTCCATTTAGTGACACAATCTCATTAAAAAATATTCTAGCATACTATTCTACATTGTAGGTTGCCTTGGTAATGACCCATATTGAATCTTGCTACTTGAAGACCTAGGAAGTCCTATGACAAAGTTCATGGTAATACTATCCCACTTTTAGTTAGGGATTTTGATATTTTGCAGCAATCCCATCGGTCTCTGGTGTTCTGACTTCAATTTTTTACAGTTAAGGAACCTAATTTCAAACTTTGTTATGTCCTTTCTCATACCCTTCCATTGGTAGAATTGCTTAAGGCCTTGATATATCATAGTAGCTCTTGGGTGTATGGTATAAGAAGATGCATGACTTAATCTCAACAACCCTTCTCATAATCCATCAATCTCTAGAACCTATAAGTGATCTTGATATTTTATGATCCTAGTCTAATCCCATAAAATCCCTCGCTCTAGCTTTTCTTTAGCCCTTCCTTGTAACTCAATAGCTTATTAAGTGTAGTTTAGGCAACCATAATTTTCTCTACTAATGATGAGCTCACTCGTACACTAGCAATTAGAACCTATTCATGTAATTCTAGTCACACCCCACTCATTTTCAATCGTTGCATGTGCTTGATCAAATCTTTCCTTTCTAAACACATATGAGCTAGACTTCTTGTCAATTTAAACCTAAGTGCGTCAGATACAATGATAGCCTTATTAAAGTGGTATTATATATTACAATCATAATCCTTTATTAGTTCCACCCACCTTCTTTGTCTTTGATTGAGGCTCTTCTACTTAAAGATGTATTTGAGATTCTTATGATTTATAAAGATCCCACAAGTCCCCTAAAGAAATAGTGTCTCCAAAGCTTTAATGTGAAAACCAGTGTCATTTCTAAGTCATGCACGGAGTAATTCTTCTTGTGTACTTTCAACTGCCATGATCCATAAGCTATCACTCTCCCATGCTACACTAAGATGCATCCCAAGCCAATCCTAGATGCATTGTTGTAAATCAAATATTCACCAACTCTTGAGGATAGAGTTAGGATTAGGATTAAGGTAAGGCACTCCTTCAGCCATTTAAAACTTTCTTTGCACTTGTCTATCCATTAAACTTTACCCCTTTTTGGGGTTAACTAGGTCAAAGGTGTTACCAAGCAAGAGAAATCCTAGACAAATCGCTTAGAGTAATCTGTAAAATCTAATAAACTCCTAATCTCTATGACTGTAGTTGGTCTAGGCCAATTTTGTACTACCTCAACCTTTTGGGGGCCCACTAATACCATCCTTCAAAATCACATGCTCTAGAAATGCCACACTTTGAATCCAAAAATCACACTTTGAGAACTTCGCATACCACTTGTGTTCTCTTTGGGTTAGAAGGATTACCCTTAAATGCTAGGCATGCTCCTCTTCACTCCTTGAGTAATTGAGGATATCATTTATGAAAACAATGACAAACTGATCAACAAATGGCTAAAAGACTTGGTTTATCAAGTCTTTGAACACTGTTGGTTCATTAGTTAGCCCCAAAGACATAACCAAAAACATGTAATGTCCATAATGGAGTCCTAAAGGTTGTCTTAAGTGTTGCTCCCAAAATAGAACTAGATAAGAACTAAGAACTTGCTCTTATTCCCATTGAGGAATTTTATATTCTTTATGAATCTAAATGAATTTATCAACTAAGTTAAATTGTAACAAAATTGTTAAGTTTAATCTCTAAGTAAATGTACAATAAGCATAATATGTAAGATATGCACAATAGAAGACTTTTTTTTATCAGATTATATGGTTAACAATTGAACTATTTATTGACTGAATTACTAGAAAATAGATTTTAGAATTTGATGCAAAACCAAAAATAATGTGGAGTTCAGTGTAATAGAATTTCATATAACAAAGTTAATGTAGAACTTAGAATTATAGAATTTAAAATTACTAAACCAGTAACTATGTAAGAATTAAAATGCAGTAATTAAAGAATTAAGATGTAGAGTTTTTTAAATGCTTTAACTTCAATTGAAATTACAATTCAAGTCTACTCTACTGGATCAATACTTAATCATATGATCACTTTTATTAACTAACATAGGAATTTAGTAGGACTCCTATTGACCAGTTTTACAATAAGAATTTTACAGGCTGTTGTAATACTTACAATACAAAAATTCTATATCTAACCTAATTATGATCAACCTCAAAGCTAAGAAGATTTACAAAAATTTAATGCACCTACTACAAATTGCAATCAATCTCACAATTCTAGAAGGATGTAAAGGGAAGATCAATCTCTTCCTTTGTATCCAGATTCCTAACCCTAAAATTCTAAGAAAATAACTAAGACAGAGTTTAGAAATACAACACTATAAAATTGAGAGATAGATCACAATTAGCTAAGTAGAAATCTCCTTCAGATTGATTAAGAATTGATTAAATCGTTCAAACCAGGTAAGGTAATGAATATCAGGTGTAAGCTCTGCCTTTTTGTGTTTTCTATCACACTAAATATGAAAATGTTCTATTTGAAAATGAAGGGTCTGGTCTAATTATAGTTGAAATAAAAATAACTAATTTTTAGCCCTTGATTCGATTCGTAACGGTTATAACAAACTTGAAACTAACTAATTAATTCATGAATAGATTTAGATCATGCGAAAATTCATCATTGAATTGATTGATGAATTGATTTGTAATATTTTGAAAATAGATTTCAAATCGATTGTAGAATCGATTTAGAAAAGTTCCAAGTCTTCAGTAAAAAAAGTTTTCTTCTTGAATAGATTGGTGAATCGATTTAGGTTCATTTCACTTGTTTTCTAGTAATGAATTAATTTGTGAATCAATTCATATAGCGAAAAATGGTTTTTATAAAAATTTAACTTGTGAAGGAACATATAAAAAATTTGTTTGAAAGCTTTTAATTTAAAACTAATTTTAAGTGATTTATTTTATCTCATTGTTAGTTGTTTTAGGAAATATAATTGAGCAATATGAATAAGATTTCAATTACAAAAGATCGTAAGAAATCAAGTAAAAACTTAATACTAATGTTAATCTTTTGACCAAGCTTTGATGAACTTTGAATCCTATAAAACAAATAAACACTTAACATATAGTCAACTTATAATATTGCCTAAAGTGTTTTCCAATAAAATTATTTTTTAATCATCAAAACTAAAGAAAAGGTTTAGCTAGGATTTCCTGGGCTAATAATTTCCCTTTTTTAATGTTGACAAACAATTTGGATGAAATTCAAAGTTTTTTTTAAAAAAAATTCATTTTGTTACTTATCTTATCTCCATGAAAAAAAAATCTAAGTTCATTTATTTTTGAAAATTTTATCTTTCTCCTAAAACTATAATTTTTATTTTTGAAAATCTCGTCTTTCTCCACAAGAGATATTTGTTTTTGAAAATCTTACCTTTTCTCCCCCTTTTGGCACATAAAAAAGAAATTAGTGCTCAGTAAAAAAGAGAAGTAAAATTAGATCTTCAAAAAAAAAATCCAAAATTATAGCTTAATTTTCTTGAAATTAAGAGTTTATAGCTTTTGAAACTAAGCTTGATATAACACTAAATAATAAATTTAGAATCCATACATAGGGAAAAAATTTAGAATATGCAACTAACAAAATATTAACATAATCATCAAAATATCCTATACAATAACCAAAATATCAAGATTTCCAAAATAAGAATCCATGGAAATAACATAATAACATCCAGAAAATGAAAATAAAGAGTAGATATGATGAAAATGGGAAAAGGGCTAAGAGATACATGACACAATCAATAGCAAACTAAACAGTCAGAGGATCTTGTTTAGGTTTAGCTTGAAGTTCAACTTCCTCAACCCACTGGTGCATTTGCTGTGATATATCATACAGTTGAGTCTCTAAGGTATTAAGCCATTCATTGACCATATTTTGGAGTGTACAGGTTTCTTTCTCTATATTTCCCATGCGGTCTTGTAAATTGATGTATGTCAAAGCGATCTAGTAAGTGAGTGTGTGGTTTTCTCATTTCTTCAATTAATCTATTTTCTAGCTCACTAGATAGCCTTGCTCCCCTTGAACTTGTTGTTCCTTTAGTGGATTGGAGAACCTGCACCCTTTTCCTTTTCCATGTTCCTTTATCTTCCTGTTCTAATTGTATCTTATGTAGATGTGTGGTATTTATCATGGTTGATGAATTGATTGGATAAAATGGGTTTTCTTAAGAAATTGGCAGTTTGAATTTTGTAAAAATGAGGGTAAGAATCATACCAAAAGGGAGGAAACCAATATCTAAGCATTTTGTACATCTCCCATATATTTAAGTATAAAATGTGGCATGTTAAAATCAAATTGATTTTTGATGATTCACATCAAAAGAAACTCATCCACCACAATTTGAGTAACATTTGTTACCTTTGAAAGTATCACCTTACATATAACGTAATGTAAGAACCTATCTGTTAACAATTAAATCCGATCAACCTGAGTCCAAACTACAGATTGAATGTAAATAGAGAGAGAGAGAGAGAGAGAGAGAGAAAGAATAGGGAGACACCGGAGGTTTTTAACATGGTTTAGCTAAAGTTAGTTTGACCCTCATGTCCATGGCTTTTATTACTCTTTTGTTGAGTGTTTTGTATCTGATGATTGATTGTGTTTTGTACAATGACTTTATACCTTTTTATAATGGTCAAAGGTTACAATTTGAATGTAAATCTATAACAGATAAGTATTATGATTTAATTAGGATTTCATAATAGATAACAACGAGTCCCCATAAAAATAGGAAGCTAAAAGGATTTTCTTGGACTATTGGTTGTGGACGCGTGCTTCAATCTGTGAGCTAAGCCTTGTTCTCAATGACTAGAGGTGGCTATGTTAACTCATGTTGGCCAATGACCTTAGCTCATATTTAGCAACCTAATGTCTTAGTCCAACAACCTCAATCTTGGGTAAGCTGGGTCCTTAGTAGCCAAATCCGTTTATTGGCTTTTACCAACTAATTTATGCGATTTCAAAAATATGCACAACATTAACCCCTAGCTCTTAGCATGATCTATGGACTAGGAGTTGTAGTTCACAAGTAAAAGTTATCAACTATGATCTACTATGTTGTTGTTTGGACTTTTGTCCTTTCATTTTGTCTATGCCTGCCCATGCCATCATTTTCACATTTAATGCACATATTTTTTCATAGCTGTCAATGTGGCAATGATAGAGCCTTGCTTTTCACTGGACCATTAGATCAAAGGCTATTGATTAGTCTCCTGATCTAATGGTGAGGCTGATTGAGTTATATAAGGTAAGGAAAACCCTTCTTTCCTTCTCACTTGTTGTTTTTGAAAACATGTGCTTCAGTTTCTTGCTTGCTTCTTAAGCTCTTAGCTAGTCACCACCATTCTTTATCTTTTTTGCTTCACCAAGTCTGTGAAAGCAACCTTTGGATTTCAATTTTTCTAGACATCAATCATGCTAATCATACTTCTTTCAGGACTCATTTTGTTGATTCAATTTCTATTTTTTCTGGACGCTTTATTTTGTCATTTTCTAATATCTAGTAGCTTGGTTTAGTAGTGTGTACTCATTAGTCACTAGGAAATTTTTTCCTTCTAATTGGTTTAGTAGTGTGTTTACTTGTGTGATTTTCATTGTTTTGTAAAAATTGGTAAGCCATTTGTTTGATAAAGTGCCTGTAGACCTTGAGATCATAGATCATCAAGTTTAGCCTATTATCTATCTGATATGTTCATTAATTGAACTATGTGCCCGGTGGTCTAGGTCTTAGATGTGGTGATATGTGGTGTGTTTGGCGTACTGCATAGGATATCCCCTATTAGCTTTTAGCCTTTAGGTATAGTTTGCTTTTAGTGACCTGATTATTCCTTCTTTTATATAGATGGCAAGTCATAGATGTCGAGGTCACCAGGTAGCAAATGCTGAAGATTCTAATTCTCTAGCCTAAAGTGGGGAGCTGATGCATTTTATAAATGAGATGACCTCTAGGAGTAGTGGGGTCCCTAAGAGGTTCGTTGCTTGTCCTGATCCTATTAAGGGCTAACAGTTCGCTAAGAGTGAGAGGTTCTCAAATCGCATAGTGTTCAAACACCACCTTTTGATCATTAAGCTCAATGAGCTTAGTGGTATAGCTAAAACATACCATCTTCCCAAGAATTAATGAATTATGGCACCTTCCCCTGATGACCAAATAACTTATCCCCCTTTAGGATTTGTTGCTATTAGCTCCCACCATCTCCCTACTAGGCTTAGGTTCCCGATCCATCCTTTTCTTGTAGAGTTGTTGAATAAATGAAAACTCTCCCCCTTTTAGCTCACACTAAATTCATATTCTCAACTCACCTCCCTTGCCCTTTTATTACTTAGGAATAATCTCCTTCCTACTTTAACAAAGGTTCTTTGCTATCTGTTTAGCATCAAGAGCAAGTGCTAGAATGATAGGATTTACTAATTGACAACTTGTTAGACTAAGTTCAAGAAGATCTTGCCACAAGGTGATGGTAAGGGCAAGTCCAATATGGGGAACTATAAATGTCATTGGTTTTACATTTCATGCCCTTCTCTGCATCATCTTCATAATTTTCGTTTCGTCCTTACTCCTAGTAAGTGAGCTATGAACATGTGAGCTTGCATGAATTCATGTTTTATTTTCTGATTTTGACTTTCTGTTTCATTTTACAGACAAAACTAGCAATGAGAAACCAACATTAGAGGCTAAAGAGGTCGAAGTCCTAGGTCAATTCATTTCTATGGATGATATGAAGAATGATCTCAAATTCAATGAGGATCTCCTGTGTTCACACAAGCTTGCTCTAACTTTAAACATCAAGCTCACTAGAGACATCGGAGCTTGCTGAACTAGGATGGTCAGTCCAACAAACTTTGGAGAATGCGAAAACATGTTGAAACTTGACCTTAAAATGTCATAAACTCCCCACTCTACTCAATTTGCTACTATCATAACTTCATCAGCTCTTGCCGCTGCTACAAGTCAATCTTCTCTGACCATAGGAGTAGCATCCCTGCAAATACTAGCTCCAACCTTGCATCCTAAGGTGATTGAGATGGTTTAGGAGGTTGCATCCCTATCTACTCCCTTTGCCAAAAAATAAAGAATAGACAAGGGGAAGAGGGTTATTATAACTATAGAGGACATGGAACCAAAGGTCAAGGTCGATGAATGACCTACTAGTCTTGGCCCTAAGACGAGGGAGTATTTCAACTTCCTCCAGGAGAACATTGAGTTGATCCTAGGGCCTTGTAATAGGGCCAAAGTCCTTTCAACGTGGTTCTCTTGCCTCTTTGTAATCTAACTTGATCATTTGATTTTTTAGGGCTTGTTGGCAACAATAAAGCTAAAGAACATGCTTCAAGCTTGGGATGAGGGGAAGGAAAAGCTTAGGAGTGACTGGGTTGACATGATTATTGAGGTGCTAGAACTAAAGGAAAGAGCTAAAGACATTGAAGTCATCAAAGAAAAAGTTGAGGAAGCTTTATCTTATGAGGTGGTAGATTGTAAGGTTGTCACATCTAGCCTCCATGAAGTGGTTGGTGAGCTGATGAAAGTGTGTGGTCCCTTAGTGGTGGGTAAAAGAATATATTACAGAAGCTAATTAAGCAAAATTAAGTGGATCTTGCCCTTTTCTCATTGGAGAATATGTATACGCCTTTGTTTTAATTTCAATTCATTAATTAAACAACAAATATTATTATAAATGGCAAAACTAAGTGTAGAATAATAGAAAATAACAATTAATCAGAAAAAGATAAACTTTAGTAGATAAAAAGTTTTTAAAGTAGTTCAACTTGAATTGAAACTACAATTCAAGTCTGCTCCACTTGGTCTTTCTCAACTAAAGGACCTCTTCAATTGAAATAAAAACCTTTTTTAGGATTACCAGGCTCCTGAATTGCCCGTTTTACAACATACACAAGAAATTAATAACCGTCTTGCTAACCTATAAGAATTAGGGATAGGCTCTTCTAAACCTAAAGAAAAACACAAGATTAATAGGATCTTGCTAACCTATATAAGCTTCTAATTCCCTAGAAATCTCAAAAATAAAGAGACAATAGAAGGTAATACAATACCACTATTTGAAATTAAAATCTTAAACTATCTAATGATAAACTTAAGTGACTTTTCATCTAGAAACTTGCAAAAATCTTGAAATTTAGATGAGGTAGAGAGAAAATTATGTTCAACTCTTAATTAGATGTTTCTACAATGAATTCTGAAGAAAAACTGTGAAGAATTCTTTATATAGTAAAAGAAGATAGGTAGTTACAATTGCTGCAACTGTTTGCAATAGAATGACTAATTTTCAGTTATTGCATCGAAGTAGCATCGATTACAGTCTGTTGTTTACTAACTCATCGATATGGTAATTGATGTGTAGTGTGTTGTTTACAACCTTTGCATTGATGACTGCATTAAAGTAGCTATTTTCCTAATTTTTTGTAAACCCATTTGTTCTTCATGCATTGATGCGACTTCGATTTCTAAATGAACTTTTTCACAAATTCTTCAACGCATTGATGTATGCATCGACTCATGATATATAAAACAATTTTATAAAATATTATTTTTCTTCAAATGATTTTTCTACCTTATTATTCAGTTTAAAAATGTTTGGATCAAAGATCAATTAAATTTATTTACAAGAGATCCTATAAAAATAGAAAATAGAAAATAAATCCTAAAAGCTAGTCTTGATTCTCTTGTATCAAAGTTGTATATCTTTGAAACCTAAAAGCAAAAGAAAAATAAGCAGTATAATAAAGATATTTCAAATAAAAATGATCAAAAAATTACTTTTCAATATCAAAACTAAGAAGTGTGGATGACATAGACTCATAAGTCTAATATTTTCCCCCTTTTTGATGTTAACAAATAATTTTAGATTGGTTCAATAGTAAAGAAAAATATTAGAATAATTCGTAAAAAAAATTTCTTTTGAAAGAATCTTTCTCAAAATTGTTAAGAGTTCTGAAAGAATTTTTCTCAAAGTTGTTAAAAGCTCAAAAAATTAATAAAAGCTCTGTAAAAGCTCAAAAAGAATTTGTCTCAAAATTGTTAAAAGCTCCCCTATTTAAATGAGAATAATATTCCATTAAAAAAGTTTGAAATAAAATTTAAAATTTATGGAATCTAACTTTTCAAAATTCAATATTTCTTCCCATTTTGGCACATCAAAAAGTAACAAAAGAGTACCAAAATAAGAGAGAAAAAAAATAGGAATTACTAATCAAAATTTAATCATCAAATCATCTTTCATCATAGGATATCAAACATACATTCAGAAATATCACAGTAAAAAATTCTCAAAATATC
>JANHAO010021566.1:0-12471 GCA_026873985.1 Saraca asoca | reverse complement strand
GGTTAAAGGACTCCATACATTATGGTCACTAAAGAATTGCTTATGACACATAACCTTCCATGAAGCATTCTTATAGCGGGTCGGTTCAGTAAATTTTGTTCTCAAACATGTACCTATGTAATGACCTGATATCTCATATCCAAGACTTTTGATCATCAGTCATCATACATGCTAATCTTGCTGTATTATTGCTATCCCAGTTCATAACAATACTCGACTAGGGACATTTTAAGAATAACGAATTATTCTAGGATAATTATTATATTTATTTATATTACGCAGATATAACCAAAAAATAATAATTGAATTGTCATTAAAACGTAATACAATGTATGCAAAAATAATTATCCCATGATTAGCTTCTAGGGCATACACCAACAATATAGCCCTCGGCATGATTTTCGCAATGGCTAGAGTGGATTTCTTTCAAGATAGTTTCACAATTGTGGCCATCTATACACCTTAAGAGTGGAGTTGAGAATCCCTTCTTACATAACATGTTGTCGTTGATGCAATATCTAGCTGCTCGAACTCGTAAATGACGTGCTTCCAGCTTGTCTTCAGCTAATGTGCCATCTTGTAGGTAATCAATGATCGGACTCATTCATAAGTCCTGTGCCATGGCAATTGCTATCACAACATCCTTTTGATCTATGCTTGGTGATGGAAGAAACTCCACTGGGATCGCTCATAAAAAATCTACATCCCTAGTTGTGGCCAGATGAGCTAATGTGTCTGCATGAGAGTTTTGAGCTTGCAAAATCTGATTGACCTTGTAACGTCGAAATGAGCCAAGCAGCTCTTGAACTTTCTAAAGAAAAATAGCCATTTTGACCCTCTTGTATGATATTTACCTTGAATGTGACAGACAATGAGTTAGGACTCACTAAATATCCTCAAATTTTCAGCTCGCATCTTCTTTGTGAGACGGAGCCCTACTAGTAATGCCTCATACTCCACTTCATTATTCGTGGTCTGGAAGCCAAATTTCAATGCATAAAGGATCTTGTATCCCTCAAGGCTGATCAAAAACACTTCTACCTTAGCCTTCTATTCACGTGTCGATCTGTCAACATACAATTCTCAGTATAGACATTTTGCAGTCTCTGCTTCTTTTTCCATGAGCCCTGTGAATTTTGTAATGAAATCCGCTAAGGCTTGCCCCTTGATTGCTGGTCAGGGCTTGTATTCAATATCAAACTGGGTCAGCTCCACTGCCCATTTGAACAGGTGACCTGAAGTATTTATTTTTTGTAAGACTTGCTTGAGTAGGAATTGCGTAAGCACTTTTATGCTATGTGCCTGAAAATAAGGTCGTAGTTTCCTTGATGCCATCACGAGCTGTAAGCAAGTTTTTCCATTGGCGAGTACTTTGTTTTAGCATCTAGCAGCCTTTTGCTAATATAGTAGACAGGGAATTAAGCTCCGCCTTTTTCTCGTATTAGAGTTCGTATTGAGAGTGTGTTGAGACATTCCTAGGTAAATGATAAGCTTCTCTCATTCCTTTGATTTGGATAAGAAAGGAGCTTGTCCCATATACTCCTTCAGCTATTGAAAAGTAATCTCACACTATTCAGTCCACTCAAAGTGTTTTACTTTCTTTAGCACACTAATAAAGGGGATGCACTTGTCCATGGCTTTCGAAATGAACCTGCTAAGGGTTGCGACCTAACTGTTTAGCCTTTGTACATCTTTAACTCCGATCAGGGATCTCATATCAATGATAGCTTTGATTTTTTCCACATTCATTTCAATTCCCTTATTATTTACCATGAATCCAAGGAACTTTCTAAAAGTAACCCTGAACATACATTTATATGGATTCAACTTCATTACCTTCTTAGAATTTGGAATATCTCCTCCAGATCACGGACATGGTTGGTGACCTGTTCAAATTTTACCAACATGTTATCCACATACACCTCTATTGTTCTACCAATTTGTTCCTTGAACATCATGTTTACTAATCGTTGGTAGGTAACCTCTGCATTCGTTAGTCTAAAGGGCATCACTTTATAATAGTACAACCCACGGTCAGTGATAAATAAGGTGTGTTCCTCATCTTGTGGGTCCATGGAGATCTGGTTGTACCCCAAGTAGGCATTCATGAAGCTAAGGAGTTGGTGCCCTGCTATTGTATTCGCGAGCTGATCAATCCTCGGAAAGAGGAAGCTATCCTTTAGACATGCCTTATTAAAGTCTGTGAAGTCGATGTAGGTCCTCCATTTCCCATTCTTCTTTTTCATAAGTACACGGTTAGCTTTGCAAGTTAGGTATTAAGCTTCCAGGATAAACTTGTTGGCTAGAAGTTTATCCACCTCCTCTTTTAGAGTGACATAATGCTCAGTAGTCATTGGTCTTCTTTTTTGGCAAATTGGCTTGTGAAGGGGGTCGACATTGAGTTTGTGGACATAACCTTAGGATTAATTCCTATCGTGTCTTCATGATTCTAGGCGAAGACATCTAGATTCACCTTAAGAAATTTGGATAGTTATGTTTTCACATCTGAAAGCAAGCTTTTCACCAGCTTGAGACGTCTTTTAGCATTTACCTCACTGACCTGCACATCATTGAGTTCCTCTACTGGGCTAGTTGCTCAATCTATATCCACCTCACGGGGGTCGAGGCCATGGTTGACCCTTATTGTAATGCTCATGGTTCTCCATCAGACACCACATTAACCTTTTTTCCTCTTACTCTGAGCTTAATTGCATCCTGATAGCAGTGTCGGGCTATGTGTTGTTCACCTCACACACATTTAACTTCATTGGGTATCGAGAATCTGATGGTTAGTGTCTTGGTTAACGTGACCATGTTGAGATTATTCATCGCAGGTCACCCCAGTACCACATTATATGTTGAGGGACAATCTATAATCAGAAAGTCCACCAAGATAGTGGCTTGTCGATTTGAGTCTCCTAGAGTAATTGGGAGCTTGATCTGCCTTATTAGTAATATTCCATCTCCTATGAAGCCGTAGAGGGGCTCCGGGGATAGCCTTAACTGGCTCATGCTCAATCCCATCTACTCGAAGAATCCTTTATACGTGACATTCATCATGTTGCCAGTATCAATCATTATTCTCTGCACCTCGGTGTTACCTATTCTGACTTAGATAACCAACACGTAATTGTGGGGAGAGTGTATTTCCCATGGATCTTCTTCTATGAAGGTGATACTATCTGAGGCGGTTCTCATTTTCTTGGTGAGTCTTTCATGTTCTTCATGACTCATGAGCAGGACACGGCTCGCTTCTCACATGTAATGGTTGTGGGACCTGTTCGAAGTGCCTGCAATGTGAGGCTCAACATAGATGGTAAATATAGTTCTCAACAAGGGTGCTTCCTCATGTTTAGGAGTTTGCTGACGCTGGTGTTGCACTGGTTACTGAGGCTGTAGAGGTCGCTGTCCTGAAGGTTACACCGCATAATCCCTCAAGAGACCTCTCTTAATAAGATCCTCAATGGCATCTTTGAGCGCTTAGCACTTCGAAGTATTATGCTCGACCTTATTGTAATAGGCACAAAACTTATTTTTGTTCTTGTGCTTGGGAGGAGTCCTTAGGGGTTTGGGCTTCTCGAAGTCCTCCTTATCCTTTTCTGTTACAAAGATCCTATCTAAAGTATCCAATAGAATGCTGTACCTATCGTAGTGACCTTGGCATTGAGGTCACTCACTTCTAGCCTTCTTTGTGGCTTGACTATCAGAGCCATCCTTTTGATCCTTTCTGTTATTCTTGCAATTGCTTCTCTTTTTGCTCTGGTTAGAGCCACTTGCCTCATCCTTTTGGTTAGGTTCTTAGGGCTAAAAATTTTCTCTCACCTAATTTCCTTGGCGGTTCGCTCGTAGAATTCACCCAAGTATTTCACTGGAGACTTATATATACTTTCGTACAATTTCTCATCCTTGCGAAGTCTAACTGAGATCATTATAAGGATGCTTTCATCGGAGGGATTTTCTACATTGCTGACCTTGTGCTTGAACTGGGTAATGTAGTCTTTTAACGATTCATCTCTTCGTTGAAAGATTGTTGTGAGGTGATGGGACGGTGCAAGTTGTTTTCTTAGCACCTTATATTGGTTAAGGAATCTCTTCTAGCATTCTTCCCAACTGTGAATGCTGTGAGCTGGGAGACTTCTGAGCCATATTTGAGGTATTTCTCCAGGGGTGGTAAGGAAAACATGGCATTTGACCAGTAGATTGGTGGTCTGAAGATCCATTTGGACATTAAATGTGTCCAGGTGGTCATACGGGTCACTGTCCCCATTGTACTATAGGATGTTCGGGACCTTAAACCTATGAGAAAGAGGCTTTGTCTTAATCTCCCTGGTGAATGATGCCCTCTCCTCGTGATGGTCTTGTTTGTCCTAAGTCAGAGGGCACTTCTCTAACTGCTATACCCTCTGAAGTAGTTTTTCGATCATCGGGTCTTATGCCTCAGATCGAAGGCTGGTGATTCAATGACTCCTGTCACCTCCCTGGTCGTGGGAATGGTAATCTCAGGCTCTATGCCTTTTGCTATGCTCATAACTCAGAGAATAGCAGTCTGATCTATGTCCATGATTGGTCCTGTTCAAGTTTTCTTCTCGACGTGAGACCTTATGTTGCTGATTAGCTCCTTCATTGTCCTTGTGAGCTCGGTGGACCTCCGACCTTAGTCATGAATTGGATGAGTGAACTGAACCAGCTCGCTAATGTTCTTTTCTAATAGGCCCCTCCTACTAAGCTCCTGGTTGTTGGAATTTTCCTCCGGGCGTAACAACCTCAACTTGTCTTTGTGCGTCTTGGGCTAGTGCCTAAGCCAGCGCCCTCACCACATAGACCAATTCCCTCACCGTGTTTTCAAGCGCCTCCTAATGTTGGTGCCATGCTTGCACTCTGTCAGTCCTAAAAGTAGTAGGCTGGCGAGGGGTCAATGGAGCCATGCCAGTGGTAACACCTATTGTGGGGGCAGCAGAGGCACTTGCTGCAAGGATGATTGAGCCCCTAATCGGTAACATTTCCCATTGTTACTCCACGTGACCTTCAAGTTGGCTAGTGATAGCGTCTGTACTCTTGGTGGTTCTTCCTCTTGCCATTATAGTTGCATAGTAAATCAAAGAGAGAGAGTGTGCAGTTTGGGCCCTCTTTCTAGGGCCAAAATATTGATGGTAAAATTCGATCAACTTGTAAAGTTTAGTGAATCCCAAATTGCAAATTATGAGTGTAAATATGCAAGAAAGAGATTGAAAAGGAGGAAGAATAAGGGACACAAAAGCTTTTTAATGTGGTTTAGCCAAAATGTAAGGTCTACATCCACGGTTATATTATTTTTAGTTTTTTTTTGCTGAGTATTTTAGTATGTAATCCGTCTATATCTGTCTGTGTGTATCTGTGTCTATCCTTTACAATGATTTGTACCCCTTTTTATAGTAGTTGGGGTGTTACAACGTATTCCATAATAGAAATGAGTCATAAATTAATTACAACAGTTGATAATGGATTTGTATTAAATAAGTAGTCGAACGATCTTTTGAATGGATGATCGATAAGATGTGCTTTTGAGCCATGATCTGGATCTCGTCCTTAACAACCCGAGTGGCTGCTTTGACCCTTATTGGCCAATGACCTAGGTTTGCGTTTTGGCGACTTGGCACTTTACTTCTGCGACCCCAATTTTAGTTGAGTTGGGCCTTTATCTACTGGACTTATTCATTGAGCTTTTACTCGCTCATTTATGTGGTTCTAAGAATATCTACAATAGAATTTGTTGATGTCAGATTTTGGTTATACTCCAAACTCTGGTCAATGGGGGAATTCTTATGGGATCTCGAGCCTGTATCTAGTTCAACCCTAATAGAACAACATAATAAATAAGGATAAAAAAGAGAGTAGGGATGAAGACACAGGGTTTAGCGTGGTTCGGCTAAATCCAGGCGGCACCGAACCCTATGTCCACGACGGAAGTTCTATTAGTATGTTGGGAAATGACTTTAGCAGAGTTTCTTGTTACAGATTTGGCCTCTCTCCCTTATCCTAAAAATGCAATCATATTTATAGAGAAAAGGGGGGGTTATAGGCACAAATACAATTTACAGTTTTGCTACATCAAACCATAAATGGAAAAGACAATGAATGGCTACAATTTGGCTGCTGCAGAGTGTAGACTGCGGGATGGGCCCCTTTTGTCAGCTGTAGACTTGTCTGCCTACGCCCGTCGCTTGGCGCTATTGGACCGAGCGAGGTACTGGGTATCCCGAGCGGGGATTCCTGGCTCGGGGTCGTCACGGGAGCCGCTGTAACGAGATGTCAGGTTTGAGCAGGATAGACAGCTGCTTGACGAGCTGGCCTGGTGATAGCCTTGTTACGTCACTGTCTCGCAAGGCAAGGCTTGCTTCGTGAGACTGTGCAGGGACTATTTTATAGGTCTCAGACTCCTCACAAGCCTTCTTGAACCGGACCAATTTTCTCATATAACAGAATTTAATTATGATAAAATTTTAATGAAAGACTTAATTGAGATTTATATATGTTTTACGGACTAGTTTATTTATTTATTCTACTATTTAATATTTATATAAAAACTTTAATTTATTGTATTTTAGTTGAGGTTATTTATATAAATTTAATTTGATGTAAATTCTACCTTTTTTTTTTCCATAACACATAGGAACAGAGAAAATTTACCACCGTTTAAACCTATCAGCTGAAGTAGCAGACGTATAGTTTGGAGTTGTGAAATTTTTGTTTAAATTTAATTTTTAATATAAAATTTTGCGAATGTATAAATTACTCTGTTGATAATTTTCAAAAAAGAAAAAATGTCAATAATAATGTGGCATGACTTCATATCAATTAACGGTCCAGATCCGTAGAAGAGTTTAGAGTGTGTTTAGCTTAAACACCGTACCGAAACGATCTTCTAGTTCTCGCACTCGATCAGTCTCTCTATCTCTGCTCTTTTCCTTCGAGGTTTTAACTTCGAGTCTTCGATACACACACTAGTTTGTTCATCACAGCAACAGGAAGTGCAGAATGGCAGAGGAAACGGCAGAAAGCGAAACTCCGAAGAAGGATGTGAAGTTGGACGCACCTGATATTGAGTCCCAGATTCAGACTGCTATGCGCTTTCGCGTAGCTCACTTCAAGGAACAAGCCGAGTACTCTCTCTCTCTCTCTCTCTCTCTCTCTCCATATTGGCGTCAATTTTGAATTAGTTCTCCGTACAAATTTAATTTTTCTCATACGAAGATTTTCTATACGTTTTAATCAGTATGCAATTCTGGGCATCGACCATTTCCTGTGGAGATATCTAAATTTGATTTTTTTTCCCTGCAATTTTTATGTTTTGGGTGCAGTTCCTTGACATTTGAGGGGGTTCGTAGACTGCTCGAGAAAGACTTGGGGTTGGACGCTTATGCTTTGGATGTGCATAAGAGGTTTATCAAACAATGTCTGCTCAAGGTGCTAACTTCTTTTACATTAATAAAAACCCCTGACCCCAACTACTTAGGCTAATCATCCGCATTCAATTACAGCTAACTTTTAAATAAAGTGGGATCCTCTTCGTCTTTAGTTTTATATGTCAATGAATGAACTTAAATGGTTATTAACGCTGAATATTGCTTGTACGAACACATACAAAAGAAAATTTGAACAACAGATTAACGAGATTAACGCGATGTGTAAGATGTTGTCTGTATATTCATTACTATTTCATACTGTTAGTCTTGAGTACAATTTGCTTTATAATGTTTTGGTTATCTGATCTAGTTTTTTGAATTCTAATGGAGTGTCAACATTTAATCTTATGCGCATATAATAATTTATTGTTTTCTTATTATGCCTGGTAGTGTTTAGAAGGGGTTGAAGGCGACGTAACCCCAAAAATTTCTGGGGAGGTAGAGGAAAAAGGTGGAAGTACACAAGAGGGAGAAGGATCAACAGATGAGCACCAATCAAAAAAAGATGTAAAGGAAGAGAAGGAAAAAATGGAAGACTCTCCGGTACTAGGTCTGCTAAAAGAGCGAAAAACAGTTAAACATGAAACTGAAGAAGCTGAAGGCAATGGGAAGAAAGTAATTCCAAGTGAGACCATAATCAAGAAAGCCGTTAGAAAAAGAGCTGCTTATATTAAAGCTAATTCAGAGTATGTTGTTCATTCTTTCAATTAGTTATCATTTTTTCCCCTCTCTCTCCCCTTTTTTGATCTTATAGCATAATCTGTGTACTTTTCACTTGCTGATTTCAGGAAAGTCACAATGGCTGGTCTTCGTCGACTATTGGAGGAAGATCTTAAACTAGATAAATTTAGTCTTGATCCTTATAAGAAGCTTATAGGTCAGCAGTTAGATGAGGTGAGTGAAAATTATGTCCATGAAGTTTCATTTATGTGCTCTCTCCGACTAATTCATTGTTAAATGTGAAGGTGTTGAAGTCTTGTGAAGTTTCCAAACCTGCTAACAATGCCAAGAACATTGTTAAGAACAAGTCTGATAATAAAGCAACTAAAAAGGTCAGCAGTGAAGAGGGCTCTGATGAATCAGATCAGGACAGTGATGAGGAAGATGAAGTTAAACCCAAAAAAAGAAGTGTTTCGAAAGGGAAGATGCAGAACTCTGTTGGGCCTAAAAAGCGGAAAGGACCACCTGAGGAAACCAAATCATCCAGTAAGAAAAGGATCAAGCCTGCCAAAGCACCACCAGAAGACAAAACTGAATCAGAAAATAGTGAAAAGGAATCTGAAGATGATCAGTCCCAATTGCCAGAGAAATCTACAAAGGTCATACTGATCATATTTATATGATGATTCCAATAAGGACTGCTTGGTAATAACTAATAAGTTGAATAGTCAAGGCCATAACCTGTTTTAAATGGAACATGAATGCATTTCTGAGTTTCATGAGGCTGTCCTCTACTTTCTCTATCACTTCTTTCTTATTCCTGGAATTTGGTTAGATGATATATATCTGATCGTATCATTTATTTTTATCTTCTTTCTTCCTCAAAAGCAGAAAAAAGAAGTTTCAGCTCCGGTATATGGTAAACGCGTGGAGCACCTAAAATCTGTTATTAAAGCATGTGGAATGAGGTCGTGTTATTGTCTGCCTAACTTTTAATAAGCACAGATCTATGTGGAGGATGATAACTTGACATTTATAAAGTTCTTTTACAGTGTGCCCCCCTCAATCTACAAAAAAGTCAAGCAGGTGTCTGAAAACAAACGGGAAGCCCAGCTAATAAAGGAGTTGGAGGAAATACTGTCTAGAGCAGGATTGTCTTCAAATCCATCTGAAAAAGGTGAGCTTGGCTCTTGAATTTATGTTTGTTAATGATTCTTGCATGGATGTTAGCTACAACATATACATGCTAGTTGGATGAACTATTTATTCCTTGTTTAAGGAGCTCTTGGACCTATAGTTATCGGCTGTGCACCATCATCTCATCCACCCTAAAAAATTGAAATCTTTATTGACCCTGTGTTGGTTATTTTTTAGTCATTTCAACTAGTGGAGATAAACTAGGCTTCAATAATTTTAAGAATCATGGTGTGTGATTATTACAACTTGTAATTTGATGCAAAGGGATTGGGAATCTGTTTTGGAACTTTGATTGATTGTTATATATGTAACTTTTAGTCTTTAAGATTTGCTTTCTTTTTGAGGATGGCTCATCCTCTTTCTTTGTAATTCATTCCTTCTTCTTATACTATGTTCTTTTTCTATAAAAGAAAATTTGAAAGTTAAAATGTCCCTTTTGTTCATACTTTTAACTTTAATTAATTTCAAGATGGTTTGTAACTTTTTATGGCAATAGTTGAACCACATTCATCATCTATTTAAGAGTTGACAAATGGAATGGTAACATAATATTGATAAACTGAAAATGGGTTAGTACTTTTTTCTTTGATGAAAAGGTTTGGCATTCTGTTGATATGCATTAATTTTTGTTACAATTCATTGTACATCATTCAAATATGTATGAATTTTTTTGTTACGATTCATTGTACATCATTCAAAAATTAAGTGGTGTTGTTTGAAGTATTATTTAGTCTTGGACAAATATGGAAGTAAAGTGAACAAATTTTCCGTCAAGGGCCACTCTAAGACTTCATAAAATCCTCTCTTTCCATTTTTATGTGAAGTCTTGGAGTTTAACATCTGCATTGAGTGTGAAGACACTGGCCAACATTGTATATGAGGTGTTTTTATATCTTCAAATTAATGCTCTCTGTTTAATTTTAATACCCCTTTGTTTTACTCAGAGGTCAAGGAAGTAAGAAGGAAGAAGGAAAGAGCAAAAGAACTTGAGGGTATTGATGTGAGTAATATCGTTTCAAGTTCACGTAGAAGGTCAACCGCTAGTTTTGTGGCTCCTTCCAAGCCCAAAGTTCCAGAGGAAAGTAAAGGTGATGATACTGAGGATAGTGATGATGCCAATGATGATGAAGAGGATGAAGAGGATGAGGAAGATGAGGATAATAGTGATGATGGTGATGATGGGAGTCAGAGTGAGGAATCTAATGAGGGTATGTCTATTTATGTTATGTCGCTGTTCTCCTTTTTTTTCAAATTTCATTTGTTGGTTATATCAAATCATTTATTAAAATAACTGTGAGAGTTATGATAAGGTTATAAATTTGGTCTTCCAGTATCCATATTCAATGGGGCCTTCTGCTGTGTAGTAACAGCTGTAGAAAATAAATAATATTCTTTGATAGGTTAAAGGACAGTAAATAGCAGGAATTATTCAAAATTCGAACTATTCATAGCTCCTTATTGTAAGTTATCATTTGTATAGTTCAAATCTTGATAAAAAAGGGAAGAAGCTATGAGCTGCAATTCGTATATAAAGCATATTGTGGAGCAGTTTTATGAGACTGATTGAACAGTTCAGTATTTCTCTATGGCATGTCAACATGCTTGTGTGATTGTAGTCTTTACTAGTCTACAATGTTTCAAAATGGATTTATCAGCCCGTCATGGCCTCATATTGTTGTGTTTCTGCAGATGAAGAGGACAGTGACTGAATCTTGCATATACAGACATGGGAAGTTACTGAAGGTAGGTTCCCGAGTTCTTAGAAGGTGATATTGATTGGAAGTTACTGAAGGCAGGTTCCTGAGTTCCTAGAAGGTGATATTGTTAAATGCAACGTCTTTTTCGACAAGTAATCTAGAGTTCATTGTGTATAATGTAATGTATTGTCATTTCTTTCTCTCGTCTCCCCCATTTCATTTTGCAACTGAAATTTTTTACCGTGGAATGGCCAGCCCTAGTTAGTAATAGAGCCCTAGATTTGTCAGGATTTTGACTGAAAGTTGTACAAGTGACTCAGGAGGCTAGTTTGTTTCTCCCTTGGTCAATTGGTAGGACATGCACAAAATGACAATGAAGTCAAATTTTTATAACTTGTCTTGAAAATGCACATGTACCATTATATTACCGACTCATTTAATTCCGGCCGCAACTCTAGTGGCAGCATGGTCTATGGAAACGGTAACATAAGTCATCTGCCAACATATATATCTCAATTTCGTCTATAATGCCACAAACCTGTTAGTTATTACCTTACTTGGATAAGTTAATTCTTAAATGAAATTGACTTCTTTTCTATATCCATTTAAGAATTAGTCTGCTGTTTAACGTAAATAGTTTAGAAAGCATGGAGGTGGGATACTGTTTATGCTATGACGAAAACTCGTCGATTATGGAACTGCTACATACACAATTTGGTCTGTTCAGAGAAGTTAAATTTACGAGCTCAAGCTAGTTAATTAAAATTTTTTTTGGGGATATTTGGATTATGATGCCGGTTGAAAATCCGAGTATCAAGTCTTTTTATGCTTAATGTCACAGGTTGCAATTATAGAACCAATCTTTATCTTCTTGGTGTGCTCTACACATAATAAAATGTGAATATGCCCCTCGCCTTTGATGTAGGAATGAAAAACGAGGAAACAAGTCCTTGTGTCAATGTTAATACGAAATGCTACTTGCAGATTAGTTTGTGCACAATCGTGTGTGCATATCATATTATTTCTAAGAGTCCAAAAAAGTAAAATTGATGAAGTATCATCAAATTTGAAATTAAATATTGACATTATTGTACATAATCTAGTGCACAAACTCAAATGCATGTAAGCACTAAACAAAGGACGAGAGAAATGAGATTGAAAGAAAGAGATATAATATGCACTGCAAAGTCTGCAGCTGATCATCGTTCTCTATTGTTGCAGAAGTGCCTACGCTAGACATCATGTCCATCGACACGTACGTAGAATCAGTGTCTTGTCAGGATTATTGGCTAATGGCATGCATAACTACACCTTGATATCATATCTTCTCACTAGCATTTTCGAAAAATGAGAGTTTTTAATGGACTTCAAGAAAAGATTGCTCTATTTTTAAGATTGAAGCCCTTCATGTTGAGGGCTCATGACAATGAAGAATTCAGTCCTTTTCTGAAAGAATACGCCTGACTTCATTTGCA
>JANHAO010021565.1:0-12488 GCA_026873985.1 Saraca asoca | reverse complement strand
TTGGATTGTTTATTAGAGTTAATTTCCCAGAATTTCTTATTTTTCTACCAACAATAGCTCGTTGTTTATATCAGATTGCAAGGCTAATGCAACTTTACTTATTCTTGGAATATGATGAATATTTGATTTTTTGGTACTTGCAAAATAAGAAAGAGTGAACAGAGTCAGGACTCTGGAGAGCATTCCAATGATCAAATTAATAATATATTCATCAAATAAAAAATATCCAACTTATGAGAGTAAGAGAGAGGACCTTATATAGGTGGAACATGATAGTTGATTTGACCAGTTCTCTAAGTAGTTAGACAGTGGAGGACAAAATAACTTACACTCAAAAGGGTGTAAATTGGAAGTTTTCAAAACTTTCATAATTTTTAAAATTTTCTTTGAAGAAGTTTTGATTTTGGTAAGTCACAGGCTAATTTGAATTCAACAACCTAACATAGCTTTATGAAGATGCTTGCACATAAGAAATAACAAATTAAATTATTTGTATGAAATAACTCATTGAACTACACATAGACAATGCATCAAAAAGCATATTTATAGATAGATATCACTTCTTTCAAGCATTCCAATATCTAAGTAACAAGATAAACATTAAAGCTTAATATACACAACAATTTTCATCAACAAAAAACATAGAATATCATCAAATATAAAGAAAGTAAGGGTAAAGAAATTAAACATAAGAATTTATAATAAATCCCCATTAAAGTTATGCTTTAAGGCATATATCCACTTTCCAAGGTTCACAAGGTTGGGTCTACTCTATTTCTCTATTATCCCTTCAAGTTTGAAATCAACATTTGAACGAGTCTCTTCAAATCTTTTTTCTTTCTTGAGCAAATCCTCTTTTCACAAGGGATATCTCACCATCTCAAAAAAATTTTAAGGAATACCTCACCCTTAAAGTGAATTGCAAAGGAATATCTCATGCTTTATAACTAAATGTTGATACAAGATGAAAAACAAATCAAATGAACTCTCTCAGGAGTATATAAAATAAATAAAGCACCTAAAATAGAAGAATTTTATAATGAAAAGGTCAAATCTAGATTTTGATGAGAGAATGTGTAAGAGATGATAAACTATGAAGTTTAGACTCTCTATCTATTATATTTGATTATTCTTAACTAATATAAGTAGCTCATAATGTTTTATAGTCGTTTAGGATATTTTTAGATGAAAACTAGCCTCTATAACTCAAATCAGAACAAAGGAATCAATTCTAGTATCGAATTATAGAGCTAGAAATTGATTTTAACTGAAATGCCAACTTTTTATTTGTCTAGAATTGATTTTCGAAGAGAAGATTGTATACTCAATATTAAATGGTTATAAATTCTTTATTGCAAATATGTTTTAAGCAAACAACCTATCGTTGAAAAAGTATTTGAGTCTACTTTTAAATGATACTAGTTTCATGCTCATATCATTAATATATTTTGAGATATTATAAAAAATAATGACCAAATGTTAGAAAGATTTTATTGTGAAAAATTGATTTTTAGTCTCAAATCAAAAAGATTATAACTTTTACATATTTTGATGATTTTAAGCATATGACTTGTCTGAGGAAATATTTTTGAATATATTTTCATATGAAACAAATTTCATGATTAAATCATAAGTATTTTGTGACATATGAGTAAAAGAGTAACCAAATGTCAAAACCTAACAGACCAAAACTCATATCTCATTTATTTTTTAAGTATCATAAAGGCTATATGGTGAAAACATAATTTTACACTATTATTTTTAAAACATTTTGAACTATCTAAGAATTTGTAAAACATGTTTGAACTCATTATCATGAAAAACTCTATTTTATAAAAAAGTCTAACTCTAAAAGGAAAAGTTATACCTAATGAAGTCCTTAGGCTTTTTTTGATGTTTCCAAGCTTCAGTCTTTCGATTCTTCAATTATTAGTGCATCTCTTCTTTCTTGATTTTCTTCTTTTTTCCTTTTTAAGTTAAGCATGACAAGATCTTCCATTTGTTGAATCTAATGCCCACATTTTTTGCTTTGGACGATCTTATAATGTACATAAACTTTACAAGTCATATAGTTAGTTCAATATAATATTTAAGGATATCGATATGCGTGATTCAAATATGTAAAATAGAACAATTTATTACAAGAATAAGCATTATCATCATCATTCATATTTATCAACCATAACATAACATGCCCATTAATACTTGTAATAGATATAACACTTTGGCACAAGGACATTCATTGCTACATTATCAGAATGCATCATGTTAAACTTTGGGGCTAATAGATAGGTCCTTTATTAGATTGCCCCTAAAAAATAACATTTGTCACTGACTCCCTTTGAATCTATGAGTGAAGCTTGAATGAGCATTTGTATGAAGACATATTTTTATTATGCTTGAAAGTTGATCATTCTAAATAAAGTTTTATAGGTCGATCAATCTCATAAGTTGGGTTATTTATGCCTTGTAAGTCAATCACTTTGATCACATGACTTTGGTTATTTATGTCCTATAAGTCAATCTTTTTTTATCATGTTGATGAGCGACTGATCACTATGATTATGTTAACAATTGATCACTTTGATTATATTGGCAATCAACTGATCACTTTGATCATGTGACAGACTGTTGATAACTGATTACTTTGATCATGATCATGCTAATGGGATGTTGATATATGATTACCTTGATCATGTCACTGAGTGATCATGTTAATGAATTAATGATCAATTTCTTAGACCATGTTTATGCATTGATAACCAACAAATCCCTTGGATCATGTCAAAGAGTTATTGATCAATAATCATTTTGATTATATGACGATTGATCACTTTGATCGTGATGAACTTCACATGTTTTTGTATCCTCACATAAAAAGGATAATAGTGAGTTATTATATAATTTGTGTAAATAATGCATACTTTTTATATTTATATTTTCTTTAATAAATTACAACAAATATCAATATTTAATAGTAAATGTGCAAGTGTGAAAATAATTTTGAATATACGGGTAGATGATCATGACTTTTGAAGTGATGCAAGCCATTGAATGATTGTAAAAGGCCTGAGTTAACGACACGTTCTATAATAACAAATTTTCTATAATAACAATAATATAACAATTTTGAATTTTCAAGCTTTTATTGCTAGAAAGATGTATGGAAAGGCAATTAATTAGTTAAAGCAATCAAGCATTTATGATAAAAACAAAGTGCTATGATATATCAATGTTAAGAATCTACAAGTGAGTTAGAGTGCTAAAGTAGTAGATTTTTCTAGCTTATATATAATAACATTTTGCCCAAAATCTGTATATATTTATGTTGGATGCAGACTAGGGTAACACCTTATAAATGATGCTATTGGTGGCCCTCCATTTTAAGGCAAACCAATTATTTTGGTGGGCCCTAAAATAAAAGGGTCAAATTGTGTTCTATCAAAGTACTAATTTTTCTGGTGTTACCTAGCCTTTATATTGTTATAGTTGTCCATCTATATTATGTGTTTGTAATTAAGTAGGCTAAGTCATCCCTTATGTATATGTTTAATTATTCTTGAATCGTGACACAGTCCAAAATGGTCTGTCTGGCTTATGGATGGTTGATATAAGATGAGTGGCTCAATCATGGTAAGCAACCAAAGTCACTAGATGAAACTAAAAGGTCAAACCCTATGTCAAACAACTAAAAACATCAAGTCAAATGACTAATAACATGAATTTGATCATTAGGTAGGAGTAAGACAAATTAGCCATCCAACCATTTTATAACAACTAGTATAATCACAGACATACACAAACAACATGACTACATCATCAACTATCATGTGAGAATCTCACTCATATCATCAATACACCAGAGACACATGGATGTTCATCATTTGCTTAAGAGCATGCCAATTGGCATGATCATTGCCTATATAAACACCAAAATATTTCCTCTTTTGATCATCTTCACTATTATTATTAAAATTTTGATTAAGAATTGACTTAAATGTTAGAATATGCTTGATAGATCACTTCCATCATGTATGGTTGACTTTGCTATCTGTGTAGACTCTCACTCCACTAGTCTCTATCCTTCCAATTCATTCTCCCCAAAAAAAGAGCTTCAAATTGTATATCAAAATTGTTCTTGAAGCAATGAAAGAGTATAAGTCATACTTAACCTTAATTTGCACCTCTTAGGCATTTAAACTAAAAAAGATTCAAGACTTCATCAATTATATTATAAATTATAAAAATTCTACATCCACACTTATGTAAGAGGAAAAAAAGGGTAGACATTAATTTAATTTTACGAAAATTTTAAATGCCATCACTACTATCTTTTGTTATGATTCCCATATGTCACATATTGGATCTTATATATGATTGGATGGGCAAAGAAAGAAACATCAGTAAGTTGTAAGTAAGTTTCCATTGTTGACGATTGTTAAGATTGCCAAAGATAAAAATGAACTACCTATGTTTATAGTTAAGGTGAGTTCAAGTCAAATCTCAAAGAGCGGTGATTTATTTCAGTATGTTCACAGTAGGAAATAAGGGTTGGATATTAACTAATTAGAAATAGGAATTAAACTAACATTAATGGCATAAACAAAACAGAAGCAAGAAAAAGGGAAATATAATGGAGGAAAAGCTTCAATCGAAGGGACTCTTACAATCAATTCAATAACTGATCATTGATACAATTGTTTCATTCTCTCATTGACTGCTTAGCCAAGAAACTAATTAAGCTTAGCATCTAATTAATTATTGTTAATTTCTCCCTAATTTGGCCAACCAAGCTCAACACTAGATTAACCCTTATAGCTAAATTAGTTGAAGCCCTGTGTGTCAATTAATTTACTAGTAGCATTAAAATCTGAAAATACCAAAACTAATTAATCAATTTACCCTAGTAGCAAACCAATTAATTTTCCCCATTTCTCTAGGAAAATTGATCTACCTTAGCAACAAATCAAAACTATATTGTTACTTTAATCAAACAACTATAGATAACCAAATTACTTATATAAATTCAACTAACAATAAATCACAATGAATAATTAATTAATGGGCCTTATTAACTAATCATCTAAAGTAATTATTAGCATGAAAATACAGAATCAAGAAAATCAAATTAGGAATAAATTGAAAATAAAAGCAAGTCTCATAATTAACAAAAAAATTGATGTAAAATTTCCTTTAAATTGAAGTGGAAGTTTAACTAGACATTAATATAAAAATAAAAGTAAAAATAAAAAAGAAGAGAAAACCTAATTAGGGTTGGATTTCTTACCCTAGCAGAGTTCCTCCTCTTCACTGAAATAGAGAAAAACAAAAATCATCTAAAAGTTATTATAATTATGACTTAGTTGAGCTTTTATAGGAGCATACTACACTAACTCTACTTCGGGCTGTTGATTAAGGTTGCAAAGAGGATTAATTAGATGTGGATCCTTTTACATGAAATATAACTTTGTCTCTTAAGAGTCAAATGACCTTAACCTTGCATAAAAATTGGATTTCTAGCTCAAGTTATGGGCCAACAACCAAAACAGCTTTTTAAAGTAGTCCAGCCCATAACAAAATTTAATATTTAAGTCTACAGCCTTATAACTAATTGAAAATGGTATAGTTTAACTTCAAGACTTTCATGAAAGTTGTGATAATGGATATTAGATATCCTATGGGATTGGATTTGCATCAAAATGATGGATTGAGCTTTACGTATGATGAAAATGCTGAAATTGGTTCTGGATTGCAGGACAACACTGTATTTTAACTTCTAAGCTTTATTTAACCTCTAAAATGGTTGAACTGGGCTTAGGACTTTTCATGATATTTTTATATTTTTTTCTTATATTTCCAAAGACATAAGAATTATCCAAAACCGAAGTCCAAAACTTACCGAAAAAAATGAAATAGTCTAAAATGATGTCAATTTATTGGATTAATTCAATTAAACAAAAAAACTAAGCAAACCATAAAACCAATTACAAGTATCCAATTAAGCACATAAATATGACAAAAAAAAGTAAGTTTAGAAGGGATATAAAATATATTTAAAGTGTATTCATCTATTGATTAGCCATTTGCAAGTTGCTTAATCAAGGACTCCATGCAAATCACAGACTTATTCACCTTGAACTAATCATGAATCTGTTAGGCTGCAGAAACAGATTGCATATAAAGTTTAATTAAGATTTTATTAGATTTAACTAACAAGCTAAGGACTCTTTCAAAGAATTTCAATTAGTATAAATATAAGAATCAATGTAGTGTGAGAATGCAAAGAAAAAGGACTTATACAAAAACAATAAGAAGTGATAAAAGTCCTGTATTTTGTTTATGTGAAACATATTGAGAGAGATATAATTTTGACGTTAATCTAGAATAGTGAGAAGCCTATTTAGGCATTTTAACAAATAGCTTATGCATGATTAAAATCATAAATCTCTAGCTAACTTTTATGTATTTGCTTACCAAACACAATTTGATAATGAAAATAGGGTTCACAAGATGATATTGTCATCAATTAATTAAAAAACAAAAACATAGAATGCATGAGTTGAAAATATTATCATCGTACCTTTGGTAGACATAAACTTATGCATTAATTTTCTTTAGATTTTACAATTGAGTGCCTTCAATTTTTAAGCAAATGCCAAGATTATGTGTTGCACTTGTTAGCCTTGCTATTTAATGATGAAAAACAATTTTGATATATGTCATGATCTAACTATATGTTTTTAGTGTTTGTTGATTTTACAGATTCAAAGTTGATCAAGTGACATTCAAGAGATTCACATTAGTTATAGTATTTTTATTGATTTTACTAGGATCTTTTATATGTGTGTTCTCATTTAATTTGATCTAAATAAGTTTCTTAAAATATTTAAATTGAGGTAGAAATGGTAGAAATAAATCAAGTGAAATGAGCTTAAAATCAAATGTTTTTCTAACTAAGTTTTCAAATGCTTTTTCACAAGTGCAAGTTTCATAAAAACTATTTTTCATTGTTTGAATTGATTCAAGAATCGATTCATGGTGAAACCTTGTGAAAATAAACTTGAATCGATTAGGTAATCAATCCATGAAGATTTGTTTTGAAAATTGTTTTTATCAAAAGTTAGAAAATTTGTAGAATTGATTAGGCAATCGATTCATGACTTCTTTATATGATAGTGCAAATTCATTTATGCATTGATTCCATCTTGAAATTCTTGATAATTTTCATAGACAAATCGATTCATTAGTTAATAACTACTTTGAATCGATTCATGAATCAATTCACAATAAAAAAGTTAGTTACTTTTCAAATGTTAATTATCACACTATATATATAACTCAGCCTCATTTCAAACATAATGCTTATCATATCAGCAACTATGAAAAACAAAGAGAAAAACTAGAGCTATAATTGATTCATCTCTACCTTATCAAATGTCATCTGATTAAAGTTCTTGGATTAAATCAGTGAAGAACACATGCTAGATAATTGAGATTTACATCTCAATTTTGGTATTGTATTTTCTACTCTTAATTCTTAGTTTAGTTTTAGATTTTTAGGTTGATAGAAATATGAGATACAAAGGAAGAGGTTAATCTTCCATTTGTATCTTCTTTGATTATAAGGTTAATCATAATTAGTTGAAGGTGTAGAGTAATTTGTATCTAACTAGGCTAGCAAGAGCGTAGTTAAATCTTGTGCATAAACTGACTAGTAAGAGCCCAGTTAAATCTCGTGTTTAGTAATAAAAGAATGACCACCGGGTTAAGGATTCGGTTCAGTGGATGTACACTTTAATTATGATCTTCAATTGAAGTAGAATCACTTTAAAAATCTTGTGTTCTTTATTATTTCTGCTTCACTATTGTTCTGGCTTAATTGATATTTTGTTATTGAATTCTGCATTACATCTATTTAGTGATTGGAATTCAAAAGATCAAGGTTGTAAAACAAACTAGAATCTAAATAAAAAGATTATTTATGAAAAAAAAGGGCAAGATCATTATTTTTGGGATCAATAGCACTCTTCATGCATTTCCACTCTAGTCTTTGATTTGTGAAGAATTTGTAATGCTACAATAAAAGAAAATCAATCAAGGTAAGCATGGAAGCACGATTTGTGCTTGTCCGATTCTTTGATTCATTAGATAAGAAGCAAAGATTGTAAGATTTGTGTAGAAATGATTCTTTAAGAAAGAAGTGTGTTGAATTTTAGTGCATTATTCAAAGAAGATTAGAGACATTACAAAAAAAAAAAAGTCATTCAGCGATAGAAAATTCTGTCATTAAAATAGAAAAATAAATCACTAAATAATTTTATTAACTCAATTAAAGATGGAAAAGTGGTCATCCCTAAACAATGCGTCGCTAAATCAATTAGTGATAGAAAAGACAATTCCGTAGCTAAATTTGTTAGTAGTTTTGCCCTCATCATGACTTTTTTTTTTTCAAAAAAAGATGAACATAATTTAGTAGCAAACATTCTATTTGTAAACTAAAAAAAATCATTTTAGTGATGGAATTTCCACCACTAACTCTTTTTTTTGTCAATTTACAGATAGAATTTTCCACCATTAAATTTGCTTGTCACTATTTTCATCACTAAACTGGCAAAATATGAAAAATTACAGACATCAATCTTCATAATTCTATTGCTAATATGGGAAAATAGGGTCATAATTTTGATTGTTTTTATAATAAACCATTATACAAGCAACTAACACCATGCAATGAAACACATAACAATAACACCAAAAACAACACCTATGCTAGAAAAATAATCAATTTATTATATATCTAAGTTGGAAATAAAATGTAATGATCAACAATAAAAAATTTAAAATAAATGTTAATATGTAACCTAAAAGATAAAGCCCAGCCTAAGGTACATCATTTTCGGTGACCTTATCATCTTTGTCTTGTTGATCTTCTCCTCTAGAGGTGGTCAAAGGTGGATATAACCTAAATAAACATGGGCGTGGTTAGGACGGGTTGCTAATAGAAGGTTTTGAAATGTCTTTCTTTTTAAAATCATACTAAAGTAGCGATCATAGCACTCAATCATGGACTACTGAGTGGAAATTAGATATTGTTCTTTTGCAAGCTTTCCATCTTTATGCTAAATGGTATGCTCCAACTCTTTCATTTGAGGCTATGAAGACAAGGAGAAAGCCACATAGGAACTTTTCGAGCCTTTAAACCCATCCCATGAATGCAGCTCTTCTTGTTTCAACCTCTGGCCACCTACATCCATATAGTGATCTCATCCATTAGTATGCCATCATCACCACCTCTAACCAAGGTTGAAACTTAAGAAGAATGATTCTTCATCATCTTCTCTTAGTTGCTACAAGTTAACCAAAAAATTTGAACACACAATTACACCTATATATAGAAAAATAAACAAATAAGATTTGACACTTACTCAAGTCCTCTGTGACCTAGCGTCCACAAACTCCTTGTACCCTTCTTAAAGTGAGTCCTTAAAAAGACCTTACCTTCAGTGACTATATAGCTTAGAGTTATTGCCTACATTTATATAAGACAAAAAATCAATATACATTAGTAAACTTGCAATTAGATATAACATAAAATAGAAAACTAAGTTGCATTACTCACAATCTTTCTCTTGTGCTCAGACATAGAGATCAAATGCCCTGGTATGTAAAAAGTCACCAGTAGTAGATGCCCTGCTTGTCTTGCTCAACTTTTGCTTCTTTTTGAAGTTGTTATTCTCCCACTTCTACTGAAGACTAGTAAATAGATGATTAGGCTTCCACTTAGGCTTTTTTGGTAGGCCCTTGCAAGTTTGATCCATCATGCCTCCATAGTTGGCCCTGACCTTATGTGTGTAATTCTTCTTGATGATATCCTAGAGCCTGGGCTTCCACTTTTACATAGCCTACAATCATGATATTAATTTATTAAATGCTGATAATCTAAACTTTAAAGACTAAGTACTTAAAGCAATTAACTTGATACATATGGATCAATCATTAAACCATAAATCCTTAAGCTATTGGGAACAATTTGTATACATGAGGGTTGGATCTTCAAAGCCAGCTTGAATCACCTTTTTTATGTTCCTCACTGGATCATGGGTAGACCTGATGATCAACCTACAATTTCATACATAAAAGCTATAGTAATTGTGATTCTTAAAGTATGAACAAAATAATGATTGAATATATAAAATATACTTACAAATCACCATCAAAATACACCTAAACCCTACCGTTAGTGGCATCTTTACCTCATGGTAAGGCATGGGGCCAGTCGGAAAGGTATTTTGGATGGTGGGATGGGTAGCCTCAAAAATAGGTTATTTATCTTGTGGAGAAGGCAATTAAGCTAGCTACTAAGTAGGTTGCATGTTACTCAAGGCCTGCCCGAGTAACATCCATAGCTGTGGCTATGGCTGCAGCTATGGTAGTGTTTGTGAAAATGATATGGCACTTTGAATGGTTAAAGATGAATGAGTGGTAACCTTACCACAATATCTAGCCTTGCAACCACCCCTAAAACCATTGTCTTTACCCTGCATCTTGAAGACATTCTAAACTAAGTATTCTTAAAATAACTAACCCAAATCATTTCAATTCCAAGGCAACCAACATTCTAATCATACTCAAATTCATTCCAATCACAAATTCATTTTGTTCCAATTCAATTCAATTAATATTCTAATAATGCTCAGATTCATATCACACCCAAATTCATTTCATTACAATCAATTAACATTCTTAGCATACTCAAATTCATTTCATTCTAGTCAATTAACATTCTAATCATATTTAAATTCAAATCATACCCAAATTTATTCATTTAATTAAAATTATAGTAAACGTTCAAATAAAATTGCAAAATTCCTAATTACAAAATCCTAACAATTCAAGTCACTAACTACAAAATTGGAAAATTTAAATTGCAAACTAACTTACTTCTTCTCCTTGTAGGTGGCAACAATGTGAACTCCAACTGCAGCCATAATCCAAGTAATCCAATGAACGAGCTCTGGGGCAAAGTGAGAAAAAGGGAAGAGGAAACAATATGCAATCACAAAAGTGAGGGGATCTGGTCACAAATTGGTTATAATTTCAACTTAGTGATGAAATTTTTTATCACAATATAGAATGAGTGAAGCGATGCTTTTAAATTTAGTGATACACTTAGCAACAGATTTTCACTATTTGATAAATGGGAAAAATGCATATTATTATGATGATAAGTACCTCTTTATTTATTATTAATTTGTGATTTTTCTATCCTTTTGTTTTAGTTTTATGTCTTTATTCTTTGGTACTACTGTGTCTTTTATTTTTCTTTGTAGGTGAGCAAAAAAGGCTTTAAAAAGAGAATGAAAGTTAAGTTTTGGAGCATATTTGGATCAAGTAGAAGCCACGTAAGAAGATATGAAGAATCCAAGTCAATTGCACAAAGAAGTAAAAAGAAACCATGAAGCATCGTCGAACATGTCCTAAAGCACGGCCATGTTCGGTGACAACCAACTGCCTTCTAGAAAGCCTTCCAGCATGAAACACGGCCAGCCCGTGTCCCGAAGGACAACCATGTTCCGCGTCCTGTCAAGCTATAAATAAGGCAGTTCAACATGATCAAAATCATCCTTAGCCATTCTCTCAATTCTTAGCCATCCTAAGGCATTCTTAGTTAGATAGAGGATTATTAGATAGTTTTAGGATTCTTAGATAGTTTTAGGATTTCTTAGTTTAGTTTCTTGTTATTCTTTTGTTCTTTAAAGTTCTTGCAAATTTTACTTTCTTTTCATCTATCTATAGCTTTCAATCCTTTTTCTTTCTTCAGTTTGTTAAACATTATGCAGTTCTTTACATTAATGAATTTGATCTTTATTTTAATTATGTCTGAGTAGATTTTTATCTAGGATTGGGAATAGCCCAATTATGGTTTCCTATTGCTACTGAATGATTTGCTTTTATAATTGCCTAGCATTAATTGGAACTGTTGCATGCTTACAATTGTAGTTTGATAAAATATGTGGCCAGTATTTTGTCTAATCTTAGGTAGATAGTTAAAGTACCGAAAGGAGAAGATCATCACCAGAGCTCAATAGTTAAATAAAGAGATTTTAATCATGAAAGTAGATAAGATTTCTTTAGGATTTATATTTAGTTAACACAGATCTTAAAGGGTTTAAATTGATCTAAACCATGAAAGTACGCTTTTAGGTTGAAAGTAAATACTATTATTAGACCTTGAAAGAGGCTAGTAATGAATGTAGGCTAAACCATCCTCAATAATCCAAGGAATTATGATAGGAAAGAATTTACATTAGTTGTAGAAAAATCATATTGTGATGAATCCTAATCCTAGGCTTTTTTTTATAATTAAATTTACACTACAAGAAAAAGGCGAAATTCCAACGGGATATTCCAACGGATTAAATCCGTTGGAATATTCCAACGGATTTTCCAACGGAAAAATATCCGTTGGAATATTCCAACGGATTTTC